>QVOB01021830.1:0-18934 GCA_014839585.1 Pseudomyrmex concolor
GTCGCGACGCGATGAATAACCATATATCGTAACGTAATTATTATTTTCATTCCTGAGCGTTACCGCGCTATATATAGAGGGAGTTTCTGCAAACATATATTGTATCATTATTACCGGCGTGTTTTGACGTTTTCCACACCACGCGGATTTCCCATAGCATACGCCGCGCGTTGAGAAAAGGACGAGACTTCCTCGTTCCGCGCGAATCTCTTTTTGCTTCGTGTATATATATACATATATATATACATATATATACATATATATACATACATATATTTTATATATACACATATATAAAACGCAAAAAGAAAGAGAGAGAGAGAAAGAGAGAGAGAGAAAGATAACCTTCCGCCTTTAGCCGCGTGGCTTTTATGTGCCCGTGCACAATAGCGCATACGTTTTCGGCCTTATCTCTCTCTCCCGGGGCTCCGTTACGGCGCTTCGAGAAGCGTCTTGTGAAAATGCAAGCGAGAATTATAGCGCGCGGAAGCCTCGTGTGTGTTTTCTTAGATTTTCACCGTGTGTGTGTGTGCGCGCGTTGCGGCTATCTCTAGTTCCCGACGCGACCTCATTATTCCCTATCGCCGCTTTTAGGCGCGAACGAAGTCTAGTGAGTCATGGTTTTCTTTCAGAATTCTCGCACGCACAGTTTACCGCGCGAAACAATATTCCGAATAAATAATTATATATTTACATACATCGAAAAGCGATTTTTCCTCGATCGCGGGTTCGCGGAGAATTTCTTTCTCAATCTTCCGCGAAACTACACTACGCGAGAAAATGAGACGATGAGCGAGCAAAACCGAATGATTAACGCGCGGAAAAGTGTGACGAGCGATTATACGTGAAACCATTATGGGTATTAAAGAATCCTTTGAATTTACGTTTCGCGTGCGTTAGACCGAAAGGTCGCGTGCATGCCGATATGCGCAGCGGTCAAACAACTAAACCGATTAGAGTGATCGATAAGCGCGTCAGATCACACACACACGTCGGGCTCGCTTCGACCTTTCGCGCGACGAAGAACAACGTTTCGTTTCAACTGTGTAGTTGACGCACGCTTCGGGCCAATAAAAAAAAAAAAAAAAAAAAAAAAAATGATCCGCGACATCGAATGTGCATAATAATATTATTGATTGATGGACACAAAGGCGTTCGCGATTATTTGAGACATGAAACACACAGGTGCGTCGCAAGGACGCGCGCGCGTTGTTATCAACGACGATACCTGCTATAATTATCGAATGTCTATATATAAACTACGCTAATTGCGCCGACCGAAGTAATGCGATCTTCGCAAATTCCCACGGTATCTTTTCCACTGGATTTTTTGAAATTTATTAGACGAATCAAAAGCGACAAATTAAGAATTCCCGTTCCTTCTGTTTTTAATCGTTCGTTCACTTATTATCGACTTCGATTTCTACGAGCTCGTAATCTGCCAACACGATCGAAACGACATGAGAGTGAGAGAGAGATTGAAACAAGAATCGTGGATGTGCAACGAGTATTGCATGTAATGAACCAGCGCGCACAGCGAGCCACGAAGTCGTCCTTGGCCGCTCCTTCGAATAGAGTATGTGCCTGGTGCTCGTAGAAATGGTTTCCTATCGGCTGTCGTATAAATTAAACTCGCAACGAAAGCGGAAGCGAGATCCGTTTAAAAATAAAAACAAGTCATTAGATCTTTCGAACGTGATGATTATATTGTAATTATCCTTTGAGTTTTATTGCAACTTGTGTGTCGATGCGATAATTTTGCTGTTTTTTCACCGCTGTCTCAATTATTTGCCGATCTTATTAATCGGCTTTTTTCGCTGCCGAGAGCTTCGTTTGCAATGATTAAAAAAAAACTTTTTAACGCAACACCTCGGTCAATGTGGATTAAATTTAAATGTCTTGAATAAATGAGAATTACACAAGGTGATTTCCAATTCTTATTCGCAAAGTTGTGTTGGGGCACTTCGTGCGTATAAGCGCGCACATGATAAAGCTACTTTCTTCGGCCGGTCGGTCGGTGGCAACTTCGTTCGAGAAGCCGGTAGGTAAAGTGTTAAAATGCGCATACACGGCGTAGCATTAACAAGCAAAGAATTTGCGACAACGAGGAATGTCAGCCGAGAGCATTGGCGTTTGCGCGAAATAAACGTTGTGAATAAATGTCCACAAGTTTTCCACCGATGTGGATATCGCTTTTTGCTACTTAACCGAAGCCAAACTGCATCAGCGTATTCACGAGGGCCGCCGTATCGTCCGTTGCGGGATTACTTAGAAGCATGAATTTTCTCAATACGCGCGGTGCCGGATTCTTTACTCGGGCGCGCGTGTGTTCGCGCGCACGCGAATATAACTTAAAGGATTTGCATAGAATTAAACAGTGTATGACACGATCGTAAAACTCGTTTCGTGCCGGTTTACTCGATTATTGGTATATATGTTGCTGTGTGACGATACCGCGGTGATTCATCGCGGTACGAAAAAAAAAAAAAAACGCGAATTCACCAAACACAGGCACTTCGTGAAATTTTACGAAAGTGAAAAATAAAATGTTAATAAATAAATTAAACGCGTTTTCGTACCGGTCCCATTAAAATCTTATTTACATAGAGAATGTACACGTGTATATTCAATAATTTCTAAGATGACTCAAGTGTTAAGAAAATTGTGGTCGTTTCGTAAAAAAAAAAAAAAATTAAAAGCCGATAGTAGCTTCAAAAACTACTCGCGGTAAACAAATAATCGCCTTCAGGATTTAGAAAATTGTTTGCAACGTTTTTTAAATGTTGACTTTTCCAAAAAAAATCATATAGAAAATATAGTCGTTTCAAAATAAGGCGGGAACTCTAATGGAATTTTAAGAGTGCGATCTTCCCACTTGCAGTTTCTTAACCTGCAGACTGAGACATGCCTTTGGGAAGAGATGAGCGCGCAACTTAATAAAGAGTGAAACTAGACTCGCTACTATTCACGTAACGCGAAAGAGAGTGAAAGAGGGCTTTTGCTTTCATTAGAGAGGCCTACTCTTCCCGCTTCCTCGGGCGCGACGCAGAACGCGAATGATGGTCTTTCGCTTGTTTCCTCTTTACCCGATGACCTACTCTCTTGCTCGTAAACGACAGCAGACGACGGTCACGTCACATTTACACGTGTACGCGCGCGTGTCCGGGAGATGCGTGGTATAAATATTAACGTATTAATAATAGAATAAACAGATTCGGAAATTTTATCTTAAAAAGAGAAGAAGAAAAGGAGAGATAGAGAGAAGAAATACTCCACATGTACTAACGTGGAAGTGATTTTTAATTAAGTGAGAAGAAGCTGTAAAATAAAGGCGGTTTTAGACATTTTTTTTTTTTTTTTTTTAATAGGACGGAGTGCGAGAAAGAATTAGATATTTTATTTAGACTTTTAACTACAAAAATATATATTTATATTAGCAATTTTTTAGAATTTTATTTTTTAGACGTCTTAATAAATGTAATATTTTTATAAATATAACATTTTCGCTTTTTTTTATGTTTTGAGCGAAATTTCTGAGAAGATTCATTTTTAAGACAAATATCTCGAAGACTTTATTTGAGCGACAGAACAAGCCAATAGCGATTTGTGCTTCTGGAAGAGCAAATACACAAACGGAAGCTTATTCATCGGAGTAAAGATCACAATCTTGCGAATGCTTGCGACGCAGCTAGGCTAGGAAATCGCGTTTTCCCGCCCGACTATGTCGGATAGAAATAGTGTGAAATACCAATGAATGATATCGCGTACCGATCTGGATCCGCGATACGTCATTCACCGTGAGAGCGGACGATTGTAACGAATTGCATCGGAAGTGATGTATATAACGGCCGGATTACGAACGCTTCTTTTGTACAGCCGCGAATACTCGATTAGGCATTATTGTCTAACAAGCTTCGCATTTTAATTAACTAAGATTTTTCGTTGATTTCGGGAAACCTGGCTTTTGATAAGTAAAAATAAAAAAAATAAAAAAAAACATAGAAGAAGAGAACAAAACTATTTCCACGCGTACTTTATTACCGCACGTAGACACAAAGTATACGAAAAAGTTTACATTAAAAAAAATAAGTAAACAGTATAAAATAAAAGGCACGTATACAAAAACTTTGTAGGGAGACGAAATTGTCCCGACAAAAATCGAAACTGTTTCGACAAAATCAGTACCAAATGATCACCTTACTTTTACTACACATCGCGAAGATAATCACTTGTATAATTTATCTAACCGCAGATTTTCCTTAGAATATATTTTTCTCACGCGATACTTATTAGAAGTTGCGTGTTTGAGAGAAATGTGTGGCGTTCACTATGTTCGATCACGTATTTTTGCATTCGGCATATATTCTTGTAAGATAAGAAGAAAACTTTCCTAAGGAGAACTAATCAAACTTCCGGTGTAATGTGCGCGCGACGCAAGTATCCGCGCCAGACGTGATGACGTAAGTGTTGATTATTCTTACAAACGAATTAGCGGATACGTATGTTCGAACCGACGGAGAATCGGTTGGTTGGTTATATTATACGTGCAAAAAAATCGGCCGCACGCGGGAGGAAACGCCTAGAATCGGTCGAGATCGCGGAAGCATATACGGCGCGGTCGCATTCGACTGTTGTTTGCGTTTTCTCCCCTTCTCTCACGGCGGTCTCTAGACGCTTTCACCCTTTCCTTCACGCTCAAGGCGTACACTTCCTGTCTGCATTCGCTACCATCGCGGGCGAACCCGCAGCTTCCCAATCCCTCGATAAATCGCCGCGCAGCTCGCGCGGAGCAAAGCGCTGCGCGTCGCGCATCGGATTAGTATCGAAACGATGCGCCACAACCGACACTGATCTTAGTCAAGAACAAAAAAAAAAAAACAAAAAAAAAACGAAACAACGGCGGTTAAAATAAAAGTAAGAAACACAAAGCTACGAAAATAATTGCAATTCCGTGACAACAGAAAATTTCGAAGTGTGTTTTCAACGCGCGTCAAGCAAATCCTCTATGTTTGTTTAACGCTTTGAAAATGACATCCTTTCTACGAAACGATTAGGTAAATGTTTCTTTGATGATTTATTTGCGGTAGACACGGAATACAACACGGTCAAGTGGCTTTTTCCTTGTTTTCTACATAACCAACCTGTCTTTTTGTTTGCGTTTTGGTGCGAGAACATGTTTTAAATAGCAGTTTGATTAGAAAGTTATACGTGGGCGTATTTACGATGATTGCCGGTTCGATAATTTCGCCATAGAAAGTTTCCCCGCGCGCGCGGCGCTGAAAATGCGCGCGTTAGAGCATTTAAAAAAGGATCCGAACGATTTATAACTATACGCCGCTCGTAGATGCACATTACGAGAGTAATAAACGTTCGACGGAATATCTTCCGCATGAAGTACACGTCGATGTGTTTATATATCTTAGCGCCGCATATAAACACACGCGCGCGCGCATATAAACACACACTATATTTCCACTATATATTGCCTTTCTTCGAAACAAGCAAATACGCCGCGGTGTGACACGCGTTAATTGCCTTCGAGATGATAAATAATTAACGTGAGAAATTGAAAGGCAATGTTTTTTTTCTCTCTCTCTCTCTCTCTCTTGTGAAACGAGCCTTAACCCTCGCCCGTCCCCGCGCGAACGTAGAAAACCGATACTCGGCGGAGAACAGATGAATCCGTATCCGGCTGGTGTGTGTGTCTGTATACCCTTCACGATATCGCACAGTCAGTAACTGGTTTCGAAAGGCGTATACATGTCCTTCGGGGACGCGGAATTGCGACTCGTCCTTGGCCATGGAACATGGCCGTCGTAAGTCTGCGTAATACTCGCGATGATCCTTTTAGGTAATTCCTAACCGTTACGTTCCACGCGTAATCGACGTAATACGTTCGATCGTCATCGTGCACGCGCGCGCGTCTCTCAGCTGGCTCGCGTGTGTATAATTTACTTATGCCTACCGCGTAGTTAGCATTTTTTCTTCGCATCGCGAAGGTTTTCAATTTGAATCATCGGATGACGAGCGATTATACCGGTCAGTCTTGAATTCGCGAAGATCAGAATTGAATCTCGCGACGCGATCGTTTCATGTTTATTGCTGGAATCCGAGGAATTTCGCTTTCTAGGAAAAGCTCGTCGTTGCCCTTCGATCTCCGACAGAGATCGGAGTATATCGTTACATCGAAGAACATATGCCGTCAATGGATTAGCAATTGGTGCTGGCCACGGGATTGCTTAGCGCACGGGACATATCTCTCTCTCTCCTCCTCCTCGTCACTTGAACGAAAGTGAAAGGCAATGTTTTTATGTCAGTACGTAGTTTTATGCAGCTTTCGCATACGCTTTAAGCGTTGTTGGTTTTTTTTTTTTTTTTTTTTTTTTTTTTTTTTTTTTTTTTTTTCTTCATCTTTTAATCCGTCCGCGACACTTGCTGTGTGTTATAAGTTTTTTTCTCTCCCTTCCCCGCAGTTTCATTATCGTGCAATTACTCCGCAAATGTACGCGCGCAATTGAATCGCTTTCGTGTGCGCATGAATAATAACTCACATCATACGGTCCGATATAAAAACTTCTATCATCGAGTAATAATGAAAATAAAGACATTAAGCATAATTGGTAGCATACTAGCGACACGGCGCCCGACTCTAAGTTTCATGAATAAATATGTAGGTTTACGTTGCGCGTTTTCTCTCGAAGAGGAATTAATTTGCGCGCGCTCGATTAACTCTCGGCAACAATTCGTCTCCTTGACGCGAGTGCATTATTTCGTTTCACAGTGATCGGTCGAAAGGAGAGAGACAGAGAGAGAGAGAGAGATGTCCTTGACAGTGTAACGCGAGGAGCCGGCGCGGCGCGATTCTCTTTTTCTTTCGAGGTTCTGCTGCAGCAGACAAGTTGCATCTCGATTATCGATGTGTTACGCCGCGCGCGGCTCGCGCCGCCCGGATCGACGTTGTGTACGACAACGATTAGGTAATTGTTAGGCAACAAGAATCGCGCGGGCGAAAGTTACGCGCGGAAAACCAAACCGGGGAAAGGAGGGCAATGCGCTTGACCGCGTTTCGCTTTAAAACAGCGATTCCTTCGGCTATTTTTTTTCGGCCCGAGAATGGATGCGATTATCAGACATGTAGAGCGCGAATGAATTATATGAGCGACGACATAACTGATGCAATCAGCGCGCACTTATTATCACTTTATTATACGAGATTACTAATAATTGTTTCTTAATTACATATTGTGGAGCAAAATAAAAAGAGGCATACAACGTCCAAGTTTCTGCTTTAAAAATTCTTATGCAAATTATCAAGTCGGCGAAACATGATTTTAATCTTTCGCGGACAAACATGAGTTTCCCGGACCTGCTCAAAAATTGCAAACCGATGTCTCTAGCAAAAATTAGTTTTTTAGATGCTTATGTCTTCAAAGCTAATAAAAAGTTTTTCAATTTGTTTTTTTTTATCGACGCAAAATTGAAACAATATTGATTTTTCGCGAAGATATTCGATTTTAAATGCGTGTGTCCGACTAGTAGATCATTTTTGAGGTTTCCGAATTAACAAATGGTTAAATCTTAAAAACTGCTTTAATTTTTAATTTTAAAATTTTGTTGAAAGCGGTATTATATATGTAACTGTGTATTGCTCGTTACAATTTCGTTCGTCGTGATAAGATCACGGTGAACATCGATTCCGCGTTAACGACGCAGTCTGCCGCGTGCGCGCATTTGCGGCCACGCTCGCCAGAGACCAATTAAATTTTATACGGATCAATCCGGGAGAAAGTCCGCGCGAGAGAGGACGTGGCGGTTAAGGAATTCACGACGCGGTGCGAAGTCCACGCAAAGCGACGCTTTGTAACGTATGTGCGTCGTATACGGATGCATTATGCGCGTGTTGGTGGCAACGCGCGCTCAGGAAGCCGCGCGCGACTGTAATTTTACAGATCATTTCCCGCGAACACGCAATTCTCTTGAAAATTACAAGGTTACGAAGAAGAGGACAGCACTGCACTCTTCTTCTCCGGCTCCTTTTCTCGCGCGCACGTGCGCGCGTTCTCGCGACACGCGCGTCTTCCGGTAGGATAAAGATCATTCCCCGCGCACACGAGACTCGTGAACGAAAACGTAGAGAGACGCACGCGGAAACGCGGGGTTGTTTCGCGCGATTACCGTCATTAACCATCCAGACACACATCCGTGGAAATCGTGACGTAAGTGTCGCACCCGATGACAATGATGTTATTTTGCATCGCAAGAAAATCACGTGCGCGCGGTTAATCAGGTCTTAATCTTAATCGCGGTGTTTATTTGGCAGACGATCTTCTAAAACTACATCCGACATCTTGCGCACTAGCTCGTGCAACGCTTCTTCGAAGTGTGTAAAGTATAACTGATAAAATCAAATTAATTAATTGATTATAATTACATCGTTACCTATCAGTTACAGAGCGCGAGAAAAGACGTAAAGTATGTAAGTAGCTACTTATAAAAAAAGGTAAAACTTCGCACGTTTTGATTACCTCACACACCGAACGTCGATACGTGCAATTCAGCGTTTTTTAGTGCGTTGCAAAAGATTTGCTTTGATTTAATCTGTAAACGATAAAAGATTTTTAATGTGCAATAAGATCGGCCGATTCAGGGCGGTGGATCTCTGGCATTTATCGCGACTTGGCGCAGCCCGGAAGCCAATGCTGAGCGATCGCTCGGTTCCCCCGAGGGGAAAGTGGCTCGGGCAACTTTCACTTGCCGCGCGACTCGCTGGCGAGTCCCGCGAATAAGCGCCTCGACAAGGGAGCCTCTGAGCATTGTGTCGTTGTACACGCGGAACAGAAAGGAGCCTATAAGGTCCGCGTGTCCGCGACGCAATATTCCTTCTTTTTTTTTTTTTTTTTTTAATAATATTTCAAGCTTTCGTAACTGCGAGAAAGCAGTTCTCATGTCTCTCTTTTACTTCTTTGTTTTTTAAGCAGTTTTTGTTTCGGTGCAGCTTTTTAATGTCGGTGACATTTTTATTTTATTTTGCTGATAATAATTGTTTATCTCATTGTTTTACCTCTTTATATATCAGTTGTCTATTAAAATAGACAATTAAATATTTACTCTGTGCTCAAAAAAAAAAAAAAAATTTATTTGAACGTCTTCACAAACTCGTTCGTATGTTTTCTTTTTATCGTTCGCAAGTTTCGCGGACACTTAGCTGAAGTGAGAAAACCAACATGTCCGTCTTAATTCGTTCAAAAGGCCGGAGACTCCGAAGGACTGTAATAAACACGGTCAAACGTTAAATGCCAATTCGAGCATTATGTCGCGTTCACGTCGCGAGCTGGTTATTACGATCATGTAAAATTTTCTTCCATTTTAAAACGGTTTTGCGTTCATTTTTCATGATTTGTCGGCTTACCTTCGAAGAACAACGAATTTATTTCGAACGAACGAATATTTCGCATCAATATCGTCCGATAAACGAAACGGATAACTGCGCTGTTGGAAGCGCATAAAGAGGGAGAAAATTACTTATGGAAATATTTATTTAGTTTGAGATATATTTAGCGCGCGACGAGATCTTTGAGATTATTTGGCTAATCCATTTACATACTTGCATGCCTACGTGCGTCCAGAGAAATCAGATTGTGGCAGAATGAAAGAGAAATCCGCGCTCATAGCGGAACAGGAGGAGGGCACGGTTTATTAAAGAACGTGGAAAAGAGAAAGAGAAGTCGAAAGGAACGGATACAGAAAAGAGGGGGCAAGCCAGGAAGAGTAACTGTGTCTTTCCTTATTTTCTCTTTCTCTTTCTTTCAATCTCTCTCTCTCTCTCTGTCTGTCTGTCTGTCTGTCTGTCTGTCTCTCTCTCTCTCTTTTCTGCTTCTCCAGTAAAGCGTTTGTTTCTTTTCCTCTCTTTCTCACGCGTGTAAAACTCGCGGAAACGAGTCTGCTGCTCGATGCGTGTATTCATACGCGTAAATATGGCGTGCCGTCCGAATCCAGGAAGCAAAACTGACTGTCTAAAAAGAGACCGTATGTGTTTGATCGCAGTAGTTACATTCTCCACAAATTTTACTTTATTTTAAAATAATTTTAATTTTATTTAAGATTTTCATTTTATTTTAATGAAATTAGTGCGGTGATATATTGTCGTGATAATTTTCACATTTTTATTTGTCGAATTGCGAATTGATAAATTTTTATCGAAACACGTGTCGAAGCCGAGAGTAACATTACGAGAGTTCGCTTATGTTACAGTTAGAGAAAAGCTTCCGAGAGAATTTTGCTCGATTATTTCAATTGTTATTTCCCGAGCGATCGTACGGTTTCTCACGCGCGAAGAGAAACATTCGAGAAACGGTTCGCTTCGAACGGTTCGCTGGCTGGTATAGAAAGGACGAACATGATGCATTTACGACGCTCGTTGACTCGAACGAAGTTGACCTAGTCAGGCACCCGCTGGCCGTCTAATCTAAAATTAATTCCTAACAGCTGCTGTCGACCGATGTGCGTGTATCGCGCGTGTATTTACGTTCATTCCGTCGACTTTTTTTTTTATTATTATTATTTTCATGCCATGTCAAGGCCGTGTACGGCCGTGTTCACGCGCTTTTGTTTAATTACACGCGCGCGCCTTATTGCTCGGGCCGCGCGATCGCGATAGATAATTGATTTCTCGACTCGCTTTGCCGGACGCGGGTTTCATTTCTCTTCTTTGCGCGTTCGACGCGCACAGAAATTTCCCCGCGCGCGCTGTTCACGCCAATTCAAACGTTGATTTAATCGCATTCAATTTGTATCTCGAGAGAGAGATATATATATATATCCAATCTCTCGAAGGAAAACTAAAGTCATATCGCGTGAAGCGCGGTAGAAAAGAAATCAGTTTTGTTATTACGCAACGTTTATCGGAAACTCGTTCGGAATTCTTCTAATTCGCTCAACAAAAACAAGCGGAACGGACGAACGTCGAGGGCCGATATTGCATTTTACCCCTCCGGGTTGTGCTAGCCGCGCCGATCGTTTCTCCCGAGGTGCATCGTGTTGTCGCTCGCGCAATAATTACCTTTCGCCCGATAATCGACCTCTTATCTCGCCCGGCGCGCGCTATTCGCCGGGATATGCAATTTACTGCGATAATAATTGACAATTATCGCTTCTTTTCCTTGAAAATGTGTAAACAACCGGATCGGGTCCGCGGTGCTACTGCGCGCTCTCTTTAAAGTCGATTTTAATTGATTTGATTTGCCCGTCACGAGACGTTTATTAATTGGAAACGCCGTGCGCGAGTCGTCGGATAATTAGAGATATGCCAATTATTTTCCCCGATACGACGCGGTTCTCCCTCCCCGCGGACGGAGCTTCTTATTCTTATTCCCTCCTTCGCTTCGCACTACCGAACCACCCCCGCTTCGAGAACGGCCCTCCTCCTCGCCTATTTATACATGCAAAATGAGAGAGAGAGAGAGAGAGAGACCCGAGTGGAAAGTTTTATTTAAATTATTATTTTGTTTACCGAGTTTTTAGACGCGATAAATACGCGAGAATTTTTATCGCGGTCATTAAACAAAAAAAAAAAAAAAAAACAAAAAAAATTATCGTCGACAAAATCAAGAAATTGTCGTTGCAATTCTACTTAGCGATTGTATAGCGAGATCTTACCGTGTTTTCGAGATTTGTTTCGCGCGACGAGGAACGATTTTTTCTCGCTCCGGTTTAAGTCGTCGCAACTTACTGGACGCGAAGAGAGTCTCTTTCTCTCTCTCTCTCTCTCTCTCTCTCTCTCTCTCTCGGACGCGATATTTAATATGCACGGTTCCGGGATTGAGTTAAGAAGAGAGAAACAGAGAGAGAAAGAGAGAGGAAAAAGGGATTTCACAACACTGGACCTGTATTCGTCGACAACGGGTCAGCACATCTAACGGCAACAACTTTCTCATTGCCGTGCCGAAAAGTACAAGCCCACGTGCCACTTGGAGAAAGGAGGCCATCCAAATGTCAGCCCTGCGTGGCGGCGACAGTACCTCGAGTACACAAGTCGCGTTCGGGGTAAAAGTTTTTTTTTTTTTTAACGCGACGACTCGTTACGGAGTCCAAACTTCATCCGAGAATTTCTTTTTACGGGGAAAAAAAGAACTCGATGATTCAAACGCGGAGATTCCGCGTTCGAATCGCCCGCTGCGCTAGTATCGAGGGCGAAACGATAAGCGTGAAGAAAAGAGAAAAGAAAGAAAATCGAAACGTGTTTAGCGCGAGAATTTCCCACCCGGCAACGAAGGATCGAAGCCTTCTTCCTGTTGCTCCATATCGCCGAGCGCGCAAAAGCAAACTGCGCGCTCGGTCGTGCGCGTTTCCTTCATTAATTACCACAGTCGAGCGACTGCAAAAAATGAGCAACACAGTAAAAGCGCGATAATCTGGAACGCGGAAAATCGCGTTCGCGCGACTCTATTCGTGGCTTTATTTGATGATGAAAAAAAAAAAAAAATAAATAACGACCTGCGATATAGGCAACACTTTTCCCGTTTTGATACGTAATATCTATCGCGTGTATCTCTTCGACAAGTCTTCTCGTTGCAAAAGTATTTTTTTTTTTTTTTTGGACTTGAGCAACGATTATGGCAATACCGGCAAAAGGAAAGTCTTGGCACTTTGAACGAATACACAGTATCCTCGATTTCGACTGTTCTCATGCGCGAAGACCATCATTTGCATTTCTGAATTCTCTGGAGAAATAGAGAAAGTTTCGCTTTGCATTAATTTAAATGACTCGTTCGTTCGTCATTAATCGGTGTTTTGGCGCACCGCGCGCTCACATATTCGACAAAAGCGACTGCTCTTTGCGAAACTTTTCGAATTCGACGATAAAAATTGAAAGAGAGAACGCAAAAGTCGTCACTCGAAGTTTGAAAAAAAAAAAAAAAAAAAAAAAAAAAAAAAACTGTCTCGCAAATTTTCGAAAGACTGTCGCGCTGCGAATTATATCTGTCTAGCGAGTTTGATCGAAGTAGGAAGTCGCGTGCCGCGTGACTTTCACTTTCACCGAAATAACGGGGACGCAGAAGCGATTGCGTATATCCGCGGGCATATGTCTCATGCGAACACGCACACGTAGATAGGTATATATATATACGCTTCTCTCTGCTGCTTCGCCTTTCTCTCGTAAACAGCGCCGACCCTTTCTTTCTCTTGTTCTTCATTTATTCCTTTTTCCGGTGCGAAAAGAGAAACTTCTCAAAATTGCTTTTCGACCAGTATACACGCGTTATCGAGAATGGAAAGGGCGGACTCCTCGCCTTTCGAGAGCAAAACCCTTTCGCGGTTACGTAAATTCGGCTTTCTTTCCCCGAAAAATTTCTCAACCGGGCAGTAGAATCTCGTTATTATTATTATTATTATTACATGTATTCAATAAATCCTTTCGGATGAATATTGTGAAATGTCTTTTTTTTTTTCGCGCGAAATCTGCGAGATCTCTCAATTAATCGATGTCTTCCGCGGTGTGTGTTTCGCGTGATAAATTAATTAATTACTTCCGCAAAATTTTCACACCCGTCTCGCGCGCTATATTAATGCTATTAGCGGCATTAACATTTGTCGAGTCCGACACGCGGAACGCACCGCACGCTGTTGCGTGAAAACCTTGAGATATCACCCGGTCGAGAATTTATCATTGATTTATGAAGTGCGCCGGAGCAACTCTAGTTTCTAGGCTGCTCTCGAGCAGGTTGAAATGCCGTTTTTATATGCCCGATCGCGATGATACGACCGGGCCGGTTAATGAGATCGCGAACCTCGCCTCGACCGTTTCCCACTTCGTTATAGGAACGCACGACGGACGGCTAGATTATCCATTCGCGATATTAGTTCGCGTGTAATTTTGCGCTCTTGTTGCACAAATTCCGCCGCAATATGTTCGTACGCGCGGTAACACGCGTGCCCGATGCACAAAATAATCTTTTCTTTTTTTTTTTTTTCCTTACCGTGTTCGTAAACATAAGAAATTACAATTTCTTATGTCGCGCTTATTACATATCGCACACATTTGCCGGCGACGTTAAGGAATTGTAATTTCTCGAGGATATCTCTTCGGCCTGCGCACGTTGTTATCACGCGAAGATATTTCGTTCCACCGCGGAGTTTCGCCTATCATATTTTGTTAAAAAAAAGAAAAAAACGAACGCGCGTATATATAAAGATATTATCAGATCCCTCACTTTCTCCAAATACTTTGACGTAACGATTCCATTTTTCTGTCAGCGAGATAGCTCTTCGTCGCCGATGCGAAAAGATCGATATGACTATATCGTAGGACGTGTCTCCGACGATCGCCGCCATTTTTTTCGTCTCCTGCCGCTTGCAGGAACTAATATATACAATATATATCCTCGCGTCGAGACCGCACAGAAACCGGTTGCGCGTGTATCTAGGAAGTTTCGAATCCCTTTTTTTTCGACCGTATCACTTTCGCGATTTATAATCCTTAACGCGAACCGAATAGCGTAATTTGCCGACAGTGTGTCTTTTTTTTGTAATTTTTTTATTTTCTTTTATGTCGTCCGTTGTGTTTATATAATAGACGATGTTGCTCAAATCGCCGAGATGTGACGTTTCACATTGAAAGTTCAATTTCAATCGTTTTGTTGCAATCTTCCCCGTTTTGCGAACCCGTAAAATTGTCCCACTATGGAAAAGCGCACCAACGCGCAAATAAGCGTATTTTACGACATATTTCTGTCGCGGATTATAATGAGAATCGCTGGCTGGAGAGCTCGGTCGGAGGTGTCTATTCGTAAGAATGACACGTGATTACTTTCTCCGACAACCTGCGCACGAACTCGACGACGTTCAGTCGACGATGATGACGACGACGCAACAACGACGGCGATGACGACGACGTGGGGTCGGGAATCGCGCGCAACGCCAACTGTCTTCCGGGTTTCAGGCTGAAATACACACACACACACACAGCCGCGCCGGGTTTCCACGGCGCGTGGGTTTTGCACGATGGAAAGTCTCGGCAACGGTTGACGAGTGAGATCGAGGCGCTTTTCCTACGTGGCGTGCGCGAAAATTGCAATCGCGGGAAACTGCAACACCTCGTGTCAAGAGCCTCGAGACGGGATTAATGAGACAGAAAAAAAGAAAGAAAAATTTTAATATTCTTAATTAAAAAGTTGAAAAAAATCTTGACTCGATTCCTTATGGGATCGTAAAAAGTGGATTTAAATATGAATAAACGGTTTGGTTTTGCGCGCGGTATAAATTTTAAATCGCGACTCTCGCACACATTGTCGAATATATTTACATGCTTCGACGGTTCGATTGCACGTCGTGTTCCCAGGCGACACGCGCGATCGAAAGATAGTCTTTAACCGTGGCCTTGCTGGCGAAATAACCTTGAACGGGTTGGAATAATAACGGGATTTAGCGTATTTTGCATTGACGGACAAGCTCTTTCGAGTATTCAATTACGCGCGCGATATACTACTGTTTGTTTTTCTTTTTTTTTCGTACGTGTATAATGGAATATTAAATACGGACGGTGATCGAGATAGTGTGTGCGTTACAATTGTTCGGGTTAATTGTACAGAAAAAAAAAGTTTATTATTCGGATTCTTTCGAAAGAGGTAGCTGTCGTTCGAGGAAAAACGCGATCACGTGTTCGCTGTCTTTTATTACTGACTCTGTAATTTACGCGCGCAATCGCGAGGCTTTTTTAAAATGTTTTCGAGAAGAAGTTCGGCTGCGAAGAAAAACAATGATTTTCTCTCCTTGAATATGATAAAAGTTATAAAAGAATAAACGTACGTTTTAGTTCCGTTAAATATAGGTGTGAGATACATTAGCTCGCATTGAACTCCCAAGAAATCCGAGCGTAATCACATTAGCGCGACTTCGAATTTTATCGGCGAACGGGAATCTCGACTCCTCGCGGCGTTATTGCGGCGGTTCGAAAAAAGATGTATCTTCACAGCGCGTGATCTGTCCCTGTAGACTAGAAAAAAAAAAACCTTATTACCACGCGTACGGCGCCATGTGATTATTGTACGTAGCCTCCAGCACGCGGTCGACGCTTGTCTAATCACACACAGGCCAGTCGAAGGCCGTTCTCGTCTATATTCGTTCAGCAATTTAATAAACAATCGCTGATAATATCCGAAAAAATAGTTATTTTAATCCATCGTCATCTCGCGTGTTTGTGAATGATGATTGATACCCTCGCTGACGCAATAATGACACGATCGATTTAGCGCGCGTGCGTGTGACTTGACGCGATCGAAACTCGCTAACGAAACTTTACCTGGAAGAAGATAAGAGCGATTCGTCAATGTTAGCTATTAGTCAGTTATTGTTAAAACAAGTAACCTATGCGCGCGGGCTTTTACTCTGTCTGTTTACGCGGTTACGTAATAGTAATACGATTGAGAAAGCTTTCATGTGCCTATCTGCACATATCGTTTTGTGGTGAATGTGTCACACAGATTACACAAATAATTTAATAAACATCGTGTATTTTTCTTCTTTCTTTGCGAGAAAAACTAATGAACAAATCACGTTTGTTGCAGAACTGACGGCTGTGGATGCGAAGAAGACTCTCAAGGGTGAATGTTGGTTTTTTTGAAAGTTATTTCAAATTTCGGGTTTGCGAAATATTTTGGAACATTATTTCATGTTTCGTATTTCGGAATTTTTTCACGACTGTATTTTGATGAGATTTGATGAGATTTGATGAGTGTCACTTTTTGTGAATAAGAAATAATCCGAGCGCGAAAATAGTCACCGCGATGTCGTCCCGGCGAAATCGGATTTCGCGAATCGGCTTCTTCAGAAGGCCGAGCACGTGGATCGTGCTCTGGATGCACTTCGCAACACGCGCGTTATTATTGTCTGGCGGCATCGAAAAAGCGTGTCAACATGTGCAAGCACATATGTGCGCGCGTGCGCACCACACCGCGCGCTTCGTAGTTTCACTTTTCTTATCGGAACGCATGTTGGCAACACATAGATATAAAACGATTTGTGTGTGTGTGCCTGTGTGTGTATGTGTTCCGCGCGTGCATCGCAGATGCACGCGTTTCAGGGAGGGAGATCGCAACTTTGTAAAGAAATCGCGAGTATATACGCACTTTCGCGTGTCTTTTCGCAGATTTATTTCTATGCGTGATTATATTTTATAAATAGTGTGCGCGGAGAATCGGAGAACTACGTACAAACTTTCCATATATCCGAGCGCGCGGCTGTGATCTCAGGTTTCTATTCCTCGCAAAAAAACAAACTGTATCGCAAGTATATCTCCTGTTTTTCGTACTCGAAAAATTTATCGCGCATCTTGCGACAGAGAAAGAGAGAGACTTGAACTGGAATTTTCAATCGGAGCGTATAGAAATCATCAAGGTCGGGAACGATATCGCTAGTTCATAGGTCGACTCACGAGTTAACTCGGAAACTCGGCTCGTTAGTCGAAGATACGCTTCGGTATCGACAAGATTGCAGACAAGATTTACGTCACAAAAACTAACCAGTCTTCTCGGGAGACAGATTCGCGAATAATTAACGCATCATGTGTTTGATGCATTAGCATAAGCATTCACATCGGTAATAATAAACAAATATTCATCGGACAAAATCTGCAATTTAAAAAAATGCAGAAATGCAATTTGGAAAAAATTTTAAATCTTAAATCGATTAAAATGATAATTTCGCTGCATAACATATTCCGCAGTGTTCGAAAACATTTAAATTTGATGAGATTTATAATAATTTATTTTCAAATGATATTTTCGAATCGATAAGTTATATCCGTAGATTTTTCTTGCGACAACACACTCGTTTAAGCATCTCGTGTGTAAACTTATAAATCGCGAAACATGCAAAATAATATCTTTGGTGTATTTCCGTGTAGTGTACTTTTTTTTGTTATATTCTAAACGACAATATAAATAGACTAAACCAAGTGTAATTCCTCACTCATAACGAACTGGTTGCATCATTTTGCGCGATGACGCTATGGTAATAATAAGATGACGCTATATCCTTTGGGACTAGGAGAGGCCGGTTTGACCCATCCCTCACATTGTGCATCCGAAAATGCGACTCTGATCTATTGTACCGTATCTATTGTATCTGTTGTATTGATGACAATACAACGCGTATCGTCGCGGACATGACTGGCTCCGGCGCTGCCGTTTTAAATTTCAAACATCGAATTTCCAATAAAATATCGAATTGTGACAAATTTGTATTTTTTTTTTCACGCGCATTGTGGAAAAACTTAATTTGTTTTACAAACGTCACAGATTGACGGCTGCAAATACACGGCAATTTATACGTGACAAAGCAAGTGAAAGACTTCAAGATGAAGCAAAACGAGAGTGAAATCGAGACTCGATAAAGATAAGAAAATGAACATCTGTCGGAGCACATTTGTACAACTTCCTGGTGTCGCGTCAAATTGAAGCTCGAAAATGTTCTGTGTGAAACTCGATGTTGAATTTATCTCTTCGATAGCGAGAGATTTATATTGTACAAAAAAAAACTTTATTTCGGGGAAACACTTTCGAAGAGCTAGCTCACAATTAAAGAGCACGAAATGTTACTTTCGTTTTCATAATAGAGTAAATGGGGGTATAATGACCATACGGAAAAGATGGCCATAGACTGTAATTTCACCAATAATTTAATAGTGCATTTGCGCAGTCATTCTTAAAGATAATCTGTATTTACAGTAGTTTATGTGCATACACTATTTAAAATAACAATATTGTAAAAATTATATCAATTAAAATTATATTTCATTTTCATTATTTATTTATAAATATTATGGTCATCTTTTCCACACATTTCGGGAAGGATGGCCTATTTTTATAAAAAAGTTATATATAATAATATGTATATTTTTTATGACTGTAATATAATCTACAATGTATTTAATCATCGA
>QVOB01021840.1:0-12283 GCA_014839585.1 Pseudomyrmex concolor
CACACACACACACACACACACATTCAGAGTATATTCTTGTGTGTCAATAAACATGCGAGAGAGACAAAGTCTGAAAGGCATTGTGAAATCCGACGTTTGGCAGTGCCGACCTGTTTAATTATATTATTTCGAGTCGCGCTCCGTCGTCAATGCGACGTAAAGTGTCTCGCGCGAACTTTCTATACTGCGAGAAGGTGGTGCTTTACGTTTCATTTATTTAAAACCAAACCGAGGCGCGCTTCCGATATTTTCAGTTTCCTCTTTGATTCACGAGAAATGATAGGATTAATTTCTTATAAATCGTCCGCGGTTTTCGTTGATTGGGTCACGGTTTCATTTGTGTGTCCCTCGCTTCGGGACACGCCGTTACCGATCCGAAGTAATTAAGTGTTGCGATCGGCACGTAGTTCGATATCGAATATCTCGTCCACGTCCGCTTTTATAGACGTGTACAATACGATATTGACACTGTGTCGAGAGAACCATCGACTAACGTGTGACATATTACGATACCATTTCGGGACGGTTGCTTTCTCTCTGAAGCGGAGTGCCGGAAACAATGGAAAGTGTCATGTCTTGTTATCGCGCGCCGCGTGCAGTACGACAAAAATATACATATAAACATAGTTTACTAGTGAACTTACGGAAGACTAAAATAAACTTAAACTTAAACTTAAAATTAAATATTAAAATGTAATTATAAATACACGTTTTCCTTGTTATGTAATATATAGAAAAATATACAATAAACGTTATTACTATTTATGCATGACAGCAGTAAGAATAAAAAGAAAATGCTTTATCACGCCTCGTGAAATATGCTCTACCACGTTCTGTATGTTATCGAGACAGACCATAGTTTCTTTCTGCCCACATAAGACCTCAGATGCAATTTTCTCAGCCATTGACGAAGGTCTTTCCACTACATTGTCGCTAACAATGAAACTATATTCTATAGAATGTTCGTGCTCAAAATGAACATTGTAGAAAGAAAAAATGAGAAATGGACGCACCGCGAGCATAAGCGTTTTTTTTTTGTTACGTTTCTCGTATTTATTGCATCTATTATAAATCTATTTTTTTGCGGCGGATCCATGTTAAAGTTGACACAAGTATATTTAATTATTTCAGCAAATAATATATTCATAATCTTGTGTGTCGCGTGAATTTATTAACAAGATAAACATTTATATGCAAAATTTTGTTTTAATTATAATACCAGTGACTAATCAATACATTTTGTGTGTGTATGTGTGTGTGTGTGTGTGTGTCTACACATTAAACCTTGTTATTTATTAATTGTTTAAGTGCAATCAATAGCTTTTTATAGTCAGATTAGTAACGGCAAATTTAATTAAGCTCGTATCTGTTATATCTAACAAATATACATATATGTATATATATAAACATATATAACACATTAGCCAAAAACATATACTCGCTAATATTATTGTGTTCTAGAAATGTTTTCTTTGTAAGTGTACTAAAACCGTTTGACCATCACATATGAAATCGCTTGGTTTTCCATTCAATGCGTTTCCATTTCATTTAAAGAATTGCACGAAATGTTCAATTTCCGAAACATTGGCTAAATTACTGCAAAATGCAGAGTCACGCGCAGTGCCGCTATCCTCGAGAGTATATATATACCCCCCCTCTACACACACATACACACACACACACAATCGAAAAATAATTTTCAAATACTGTCGTTTAAATTCATTTGTTTGCCGATAATTAAACTACACTGAATAACTTTTAAATCGACGCGTAGTATAAGATAAATATTTATTCGTACATCACACAGAATCAGCGCAGAAGAATTGTAAAACTTCAATTTTCACGTGCATATTGAGATTATCATATAATTGCAATTTTTGTTGAAATAAAACCGATATATTTGTTCTAGAGCCTGCGCGAATCAATAGTATGAAATCACATCTAGAATACATCGGAGAGAAAGTCTCGATCGAATAGCCGACACGGTTACAGCGGAAAAGCGTCGAACTGCCTTCTCGCTTCGCACTCTTTTTATCCACTATCAGACATATAAATTCAGAGAAAAGCCACTGCACAAGGGGATAATGCCACGGGCGCGATAACGTCGTCGCCATTGCGTTAAGCGCTCGACGAGCGCTGATAAATCGTGAATTTACCGACGCTACCTGTATTTCTGCAGATTTGACCGGGCGAGATGCGCAAAACGTGCGCGCGTACGCGTGCAAATATTTGTTTTTTTTTCTCTGTGAAATTTAACACTCGCACGATAAGCGCGAGGGATGAAAGCGACGGTCTGTGTCGCCTGCAGTTCCGCCCGGGCGGCGATCGCTCGTGAACCGCCATGATGCATCGTCGCGATCGCGACACACGACCTGGTGTCGCGATCTCGCGCAACAACAGCGCGAATGCACGGCGGAAAAGAAACGAGCGCGCGTCGCAATAATTTTGCATCAACGTTTGTCGCTATCGTTTTCCAGGATGCGATATTTACACACCAGCGTTTCGACTCGTGAGCGCTCCGCGACATGGTTCTCTATCTTCCGCTGTAAATAGCGATTTTATAATTCATGGGGCGCAGTGTTTCATTCGGTCTATCGGTGAACCACCGAACGACCGATATGACCAGCGGTAGCCGCGCGTTACCACTTCGTTACAACCGCACACACTGCAATCGAGCTGCAGTTTATTTCACGCGAATGTCCGCCGGACGTACAAGCCTCGTGGTCGGCTTTAACAATGCTAGCCGCAAAACTTTAATTCTATCAGAATTTTAATCTTTAGATCCTTTGGAATAAAGCTTTATATAAGCGGCATTTTATTTAGCGGTTTGCACATTTCGAGGCTGCGGCGAAAAGGATAATCTTTTTGCTTTTCATATAATGCATATAGTATTACGCATATAACCGGACTTTTCCATACGTTTAATATGAAAAAGTTAAAATTTAATAAAAAACTTTAATAAAATTGTCCTGGTTATACATACTTAATTATAAATCAGTTATAACTGACTTATAACGTTGCTCAAAAGTCAGTATCCATATCGCCGCGTGTATTTCTCGAAGTTTTAATGTTTTCCCAGTTATCGGTTTAATTCCAGGATTATTTTTACATCGAATTGGACATTTTGCGACTGTTACATGTTACTGTCTCTCGAACGGAATGTATCGATCGATTATAAACTGACCCGATGTGCTCGGAGACACGTGAGATTGCTAAGTCACGTCGCGATTACAGTCGGTTCGGGCCAAACGAACGTCAACGTTGTCGTTGTCGTCGGCGCGGCGGCGGCGGCGGATCGATATCGGCATTGATAGTGGATGAGGGGTGAAGCTATTCGATGTACATAGGCGCGCGTTCGATTAACCGGTAGGAAAACGCCCGGTATTGTCAATGCCTCTGAATCTGCTCTAACTGCGTTCGCGTAAATGTTACGGCCCCGATAACGATCAGAATTATTCGAATGACTGAATGTGCAGCCGGGACAATGCAGAGAGCGTTCACTTTGACGCCGCAAGATTCATTCCGCCTACAGACGGGGGAGATATTCGATTATCGGATTATAATCACAAAAGCCGCCGATGTGTATGTAATGTGTAGGTACGTGTAAGTTCAAACTGTAATATTTTCACGTTAAGCGAATGATATTAATCAATCACAGTTTTAGCGCAGCAAGTGTATAACTAGGTACAAGAAAAAAAAAGATTTGCTTTTATATAGCCAGCAAGAAAAATTTGCTGAATCTTTTCTGAATTTTTTGTTTCATCGTTTTGTTGGCAAAACGTTTTGTTGGCAAACAAAAGTATTCAATAGACTTAACAAATTTTGAAACTAATCTTCTAGCAGATCTCTTTTTCGCGTGTTTAACTCTGAAATTGCTAAAAGACACAAAAACGGTGTTACAGTGGTTTACATATCAACATCCCGTATACTCTCCTCTTTTACGGCTCGTAAATACGATACTCGAGCATAGCTAGAGAGATCAGGAAAACGGACTTAGGTGCAAGTGACGCGTAAAAAAGAGTACGTCAGCTACGAGTTTATTTTATTGAGGGTGCGAGCAAGGTCGAATGATGCAGCTTATCGTTGTCAATACGTGCTGAATTTAAATGAATTCACCCCTTTCGTCAATTATTGATCGTTCTCGTTCATATGAAACAACTTTCTAATTCATATAAAACAAGACTATAAAAGAGATCCGTTGAAATGAATGTTGCGTGCTTCGCATTATATAAATGTATTCAAAACTTGCTTTAATTTTTTTCGCACATTATAATTGTGCGCACAAAACAAGCAAATAGGAACGAATAATGTGGCGCACGCAAATACAAAGCTCTATTTATCTCTTTGTTTCAGATGGCATTTAATGTTACGAGCGAAACGCGGAGGCTTCATCTATCGCGGGGATTTGTACATTCGTGCGTGGGAGCTGCAAAGCGAGTCTCGTCAAAAGGCTCATCAACATCAGCGGAATCTTTGTATATCGGTTAGTATAGTTTCGACCGTAAACATATAATCTTACGCGGAACCGTTGCGTGTACAGGTTTCGCGGATTTAGTTCGCCATTTCTCCAACTGCCATCTGTTATCTTCCTGCAAATAACCTCTGTCTGCTTATCAAGACGGGATAATCGCTAAAAGTTATTACCGTTACGATATGATATGCGATTCTGATGTTCGCTGCGTCGCTGTGTATTTCTTCAACTTCCTTGGGACACTGATTAAGATTCCTAAGTCACGTCGTATCGTCATAAATTCTAATTAAATAGATATAGTTTCCGTTTGGTCTCTTTTCTTCAGTTTCTTATTTCTCATTCCGGTCTCGTTTCTACAGTAACCAAGAGTTGGCTCTCGACTTATGTTCCACTCATTAAAGATTTAAGTCGTAAAAACTTGCTCACTTAGACACGCGCGCATTGTCCTCCCGTCGTTTTATTCGGATTAAGTCGCTTTTAATAATTTTCACGTGCGCGCCGATAATAATCGTAAAGCTGTTTCCCCTCGTTGGGAACACCTCCTCGTCAGATATTCTTATGAAGTCACGCAAGAGGATAACTGTAATTTCCTTTGCTTTTTCTTTTTTTTTTTTACATATTTTATTTATTTCTCTTTTTCGTCGGTCGAATAAAATTCGCGTATAAAACGCAGAACTAAAAGCGTATTATAACCGACATCGCTGTACATGTACGCTCTTGAAAGTAGAGTCGGGCACGGAAAACATGACATGCACGGTAAGTAAAGTTCGTCAAAGTTTCATAATTCTGAAATAGCATTTAGCCCGACCGGAGAGACTTCCGCTTTCAAACTGATATTCGCCATTAACACTTTCATCGCTATTCAAAAGCAATGGTACTTAATTAACCAGCGCACTTGATCAGCCCTTGCTCATTATTTAACTTGTGCGCGATTATATTTTGCTATTTATATCAACTGTTATCACATATATCGTAATGTAGCGATCATTTCATTTCATATGTCACAAAGTGCTTCATATCGAATATGTACGTCACACGAAGCGTATCGCATTTACGCTGCGTGGTAATACAGCGAATCGCGAATTCCGCTCGAGCATCGGCGATTGTCTGTTACAGGAAAACGGATGTTCGAGACCGCGCGTGGCCAGCGTGTCGGTGCAGCTCGAACAAGACAGCAACAAGTCGGAACAGCTGCAACGAGCTCCGCGTTGCAACGTGCGCACTTGTAGGCAGCCGAGGAAAGGAAAGGCGCGCGTGACCGCGCCGACCCTGCTCGTGCAAAATTTTTTGGAGACGCTTTAGTCCGCGCAAATCGGAGAACGGGTCTACCTGCTCGTTCGCCAGCTGAAAACAGGCGACAGGAGATGAAGTTAAGTGGGAGGATGCTTCGACCACCTCTCGTCCGACGGATCGTCAGCGACGAAAAAGAGAGTCCTATTATAGTGGAATGCCTGAAATATTTTTCGTATGCCGTGTGTATTGTCGAAGATCGCAAGCTCGACCCTGTCGCGGATCATTCCCGATATTGAATTGGAGGAAGGTACGCATGTATCATTGATATCGTTTATACAATATGTGTGTGTCTTCGCGCTCTTTGTGGCATCTTGATTAATATTATCCTGTCGATCGGACGGCGATGTAATGTGCGCGTAATAATCTTTTGGAAAATAACACCGTGAGAAAAAGGCGATTGTTCCGCAAATAATTTTGGCTTCGAGTGAAACTCAAGCACGCCAATAAATCCTACATACGACAGGACAGATGACAATGTGCGCGATGATAAGAATCGAATGCTAGAATTAAATTCCTTGAAAATTATTTTGCCACTTTTGAATTCGTCATAAGGATATCCCTAACGAGAGAGGACCAAGGGAGAGATTCGAGCGGTTAACCACGCGACGAATGACTGCGCGAAATTCTTCGCGCGCGCGCGCGTCGCGTGTCGATTTGAACTCATAATTAAAATATGACATAAAGCGATGTGCGTTCAAGCGTGTGTCTACTTACACTTTCGAAACGTGATAATCGTAATTGATAATAGAGTTACATGTATAGTACAACGTGTTATATAAATATTCGCTGTCTCTCGTGTGTGCTTTCAACGTTTTTATGGTGTCTGTTTCGATGAAGCGATAAAAAAATGTCATTGTAACGTAATACAAAAAAGAATACACACACAGTCTCTTTTCACCAAACAAATATCAAAATAAAAATCGAGAGCACAACATTCGCGAAAAATATTTTGACAAAAAAAATAACTCTCGGTGGACAATTTAAAGTAGAACTATAGCCGTTAGAAAAAAATATTTAAAATAATAATATTGAGTGTGAATATTGTTATATAAAAAAATAATAAGATCTCCTCATTAAGAGAAAAGAACATTGCTTAAGAACATTCATAATCTTCATTATTAAGCATACGCATATTCATCGAGATATACATTAAGGGAAAAACTGGCAATCATTAGACTCGCTTACTTTTACATACTAATTGATTAAAAAATTGAAATATTAAAATGTAGGCCGAAGATACAAGCAGTCTCCTTTTTTTTTTTTTTTTTTTTTTTTTCAACGCCGAACTTAATTTTTCTCATGACGATAGTATAGTTTACAATGTAAACTGTGAGAATATGTACATAAAGACACCTCTTTCTCGGATCGTTCTTTGTGTGCCTCTCTCGTGGACACGCAATTTTACGCACGTAAATACACGGTGCCAATACTAGGATAATGAATGTAATTACCGCTAATGTGCGGCGTTTGGTATGGCTTTTGTATGAAAACAAAAAAAAATTCCTGTAAACAATTTCAGAGTAATACATTCTTTGATGAGCTTGGTATGGCGATGTTCTATTGCAAGTGTATCGTAAAGAAGACTCTGCGAGTATTTCTTCTCAATATTCACGAATCCAATATAAGAGCAAATAAATTACATTATGCATTTTTGTTTTTATACAATCAATGTATAAAAAAAACACAGAATTTAATTATTTCATTGCAAATATTTTTGTTGTGTACTGACACGTTAATATTAAAATTATAAAAGCGCATATTAATGATAAAATTAAAATAACCAGAAAGTATTTAATATATAATTTCTGACGATAAGATTATTAAACTAAATACATAAATAATTTCGTATTAAATGATTTGACATGCAACTGCCTCTTGATTATCACAAGTCAAACGAATTTGTTTGCGCGTCGCTTTACAAATACTTGCAACACTATTTTGCCAAAACTTAATAGAAGACCAATGTACATACTGTATACAAAAAACAAAGAAATGTTACATCGAAAGTTTCGACGGATGCTTAATAAACTTCTCTAATATAAATTATTGTCACGTAATAATTGTTATAACAAACTTGAATAAATAATATTGGCCATCCGTTTGCAACGGCCTGTGGCACCTTGCAAAACATTGCGAATGGTGAGAAAAGTGCAACGAGAAACATGCACGAGATCCGAACTATAATGGTATATGGAAATGGCAATACCATGATGTATGAAGTTACATTTTCGGTTTACTACATATATCCTTTTTTCTTTATCTTCTGATGTTCGCGTAGTCCAAATATTTTTCTTCCAATTGTTTTCACTCGATAACCGTTGAATAAAATATTCGCAAGTTCGCTGTAATTGCATTAGTTACATCGACCATGCATAATATGGTTTTATAATCACACGACTTATATAAGCTATATGTATACATATATATACATATAAGTTCTGTTTTATCGTACATTTAATACAATTAAATCATTTAATTAATCAAGTTTGCACAAGAAAATTATTCGTTCTATCGGCCAGCGTCAATCAGAGTTGCATAAAATTCGCGCAATATCATCGTCAAGAGATGAGGAATACTTTTCCTCACGAATACTGTACGGATGAAACTAATAAAATAGGAAGTCATAGGAGAGTTGCTCATTAGCTAAGATAAGAGACAAAATATTTGAATGATATTATTGAGAAGGTTAATAATATGTTTAATACTGATATACCGAAGGTGAAGCGGAGTATTCTATTTTTCGTACATTTAAGCCTTAGACGTTTTCCCAGTTTTAACGGAAACTAAACATTTAGCGCCACTCACATTTTATTATGAAATTCATTGAGATGTAGCATATATATATACAATATATATATATATATATATATAGCCGCTATATATAAAACTTATATTATCCGTGACAGATAAACGTCTATTCTGCTATATTAGTGAGTACAATTTTGTGATATTACGTAAATGATCGAATACAAAAATGGAAAATGGTCTCTCTCGAAAAGATGTGTTTTATTATCTCGAAACTGATTTTTCATTCATAACTGCAGGAATTGAGAGCCCCCGTACTTCTTACGTATAAATGATCTTCACACAGCAAATAAGAAGATTCTATTACAAAATATATTTTATTTTTATCGCGTACGGTAGCCTTTCTTCTTTTTTTTTTCTATCAGGACGTTTGGCCGATCGACAAGTCCGACCTCTGATTAATACCGTTATTTATAGGAACGGAACCACCGAGTAGAAGCATTTTAATGAAAGCTTAGCGTTCAACATCAATCCGTTCAATAGCAAACGAAGGCAAAAGCGATTGAAACAGATGCAAAATTGGCAAATTTGCGGTATTGTTACAAAAGTTCGGTACCGGGAATTGTACGTAGGCCGAGTATAATTAGCCGCAATTTGATTAGTCTAGGTTACTGCTCGCGCGATAGACCAGTTTGTATATCTAATTACAATACGTTATTACTCATACTCATTGTGAATACACAGCAATTATAAATTATCATAATAAAGTGTATGTTTATATACAATATACCTATATATGCTTGATTTATGTGCTGGTATCCGACCGCTGCCAATATTGGCGATTCCAGACTACCTCTATACCTAATCAATTATCCAGTTTTCCCGCGTTTAATTATGGTCGTCGGACCAAAATTGCGGTCTCGTCGACCGGGCTACGGCAAATTTACAGATCGCCCTTCCTCTCGCAGGCACGGCAAGAATGGGTCGAACAAACTTCAGCCGGAACTAACATGATAGCACGGCCATAATTTTCATAAGTGCGTAATGCACGTATTTATTATTGCGCGATTGCACTGTGATATATACATATATAAATCGCAGTTATATATCAAAGTTACCGCACATTCAAACAAGCATTTAATTTAATATCGTTTAATCGCGCATTTGCTTACGCTCGAAAAGAGAGAGAACCGTAAAATTGCATTTACTTCCGCGTCATACGCAAATATTCTGATTGGATCGAATTTCCGAAATTCTGTCGATTTGTGATTAAACTGGTTAAATAAATTTGTATCTTATTACACATAAAGTTTTTGAGCGTGTGAGGCGTTTCACATGTGCACACAAGAAAGCGGTAATCGCATCCGTCGCGAGAGAAGGGGGAAAACCGTTGAAATAAATAATTGCACGCGACTCTTTTCACGGCGCGAACGAACACATGCATGCAAACACACACCTGAGCAAATCTACCAGACTCCGTCGGCGCGTAGGTGGTTTTGAAGAGTTGCTGGCATTATGTTCACTTCACAATAAACGCGTACTAACGCTCTCACCCTGTAGTCGGCAACGCCTGGAAATAATGGAGCCCGCCGCAATGCAGAATTTCGGCGCCTCGGGTAAGTATCGTGTAATTTTAACGGTAAATGCCGGCGGTTTAAGCGCGCCACAATTGAAATAACCCTTATTTTGTCCCGCTATGGAATGTCGACGTAAGAGGCAAAGCGGGTACGAATAGAAATTCTGAATTTTGCACTATTACGCGTCGCGTTTGCGTTCTGCCGCTTCTATTACGTTAGAAAATGCCATTTATGTAATGACCACATCTACAGACAATTTTCTCATTAAACTTTCTGGTTGCGCGATCTCGCCAATATTTTGTAAAAAGGGATTGTATGATCACGTCTCGTATTTCGGTCACGTAAAGCAAGTAAATCGCGTTCCTTGCTACGAGATCTTTGAATTTGCGCAAAATTCTTCTCTCGTTATAACGTTCTTCCGCGTTGTTGGAAGCAACAGAAGAGCACGCAGGCATCCCTAAGGCCGGCGACGGCTATTTCTTTTCTGTACTTCGAATATACGCTCAATTGACTCTCACGACTCTATATGTAAAACTCTCTCCTCTCTTTTTTATGTATATAAATGTTATATAATATAATGTATAAAATATAATGTATAAAAAGAGAGAAAGAGAAAGCTTACGTCGCTACAGCAAGATGTATGAAAGCATTCATAAATGCATTGTGCGCGCCGCCGGCGTTGATTTACATTGCGCGTGAAAGTCGGCGCCGTCACGTTTTCGATAGGCGGATTTGCCCGATAATGGCGGGCAGATTCGCATGATCCGGCGACCACGTGGGAATACGAATCCGGACATTATCCTGGCGCGCCGTAACGGCTCGGTAACCTATCTAGAACCTAGAACCTAGAACGGATGAATGTGCGTCCCATCGAGTGCAGCTACGTGATCCGTATGCGTCCCGAGACACGCCTTCCCCTCTGTCTAATGATCCTCAACCCTCTGTCTAATGATCCTCAACCCGGGGATCTTTTAAACGTTGACATGCAGTCTAACGGCGTGCGGCCGACAGCTAACAACGCAGATACGAGATCAGATTCCAACGTATTGTAGGAGACAATGGCCATCTCACGACTGATTGTGAGACGAGAAATTACACTCCCTCACAACGTCGGATAATATTATATAATTTCGATTCATCTGCTATCCTTGTCGAGCGATAACGTGACCGTTACATCACCGAAATCATATCGGAGAATCTCTGATTAAACCATTTTTGACGTACGCGCGCTCCTTGTTTACGCGAATGCACGGAATCCTTCGCGGTTGGTTATGCCGATCTATTATCTTCGTATAAAGCGGATTTGCGCGCGAATACAATCGGTCCGGTTAAATTAACGACTCCGCACTTTCTATCCTTCGCTACATGCATATATGCCGCGCGCGATGATGCATCGTCGTTACGATAAAACTCTCCCGAGAGCCGTGCTAGCGGCGCCGTGATATTAAATCGCGACCGTCGCTTATTTTTATCTACTCTCGTAAAAAAAACCTCGGGAAATCGTGACGCATTAGAACCATGTATAGAAACAAGTTGACCACGGAAAGAGAAGAGTCTCAGTGATGCCACGACCGAGAAAAGTGTGGATGTCGACACACGTATGTGTCCGCTAAGTTATTACCTTCTTTTATTATCGGTAACGTTCCTACGTGTATCGAATACGCAAGTTATTTGTCGGCCGCTATGTCCCCTCGGGGCTTTTTATTCGCCTGACAGCATTTTATTTCTATTACCCAGGAAGTAGAGTGGACCGGCGAGAATTGGCCGCGTGACTCGAAAAACGGCGACGCTTTCCTTTCGCGATGAATGTCGAACGATAGCGCACCTCAAAAAGCAGCGCACTGCGGGAGTATTCGCAACGGAACAAGTGTGAAATGCGAATGTGGAATACGCGGTGCGCGGGAAATATTATTCTCGAAAAATTTCGAGAAACTGTCTTATAAATAAATCAATCTATTTCGTTAAACCAATTGCAATCTTGAAATATTTTTATATGTTGCCACATGTGTTGTCAAAATAATATTATAAAATAATATGCGATCGTAATTACATAAAGAAATTTATTATTTTGTTACACGGCTCTCTCTCTCTCTCTCTCTCTCTCTTTCTCTCGATGAAATTTATAATATGTAAATATTCTGATATTAATGTCGAAAGCGTAGCCAAATAAATAAATTTGTGTTAGGCAGATGCAACC
>QVOB01021843.1:0-20240 GCA_014839585.1 Pseudomyrmex concolor
ACGATAATGAACATTTTTCTTTGCCGTTAATTGTGCGGAATTTAATTTTTTTCCTACTCTTTTTTTTTACAACAAATCTCTGTGGAAATGATTTATGTACTGGTTTCGGCAAGCCACTGCATATGCAAATGATGTTTTTCTTCTGCAATTCGAGGAAAGTGCACACGCGGTGTTTTCTCGTCTCAATTAACTTTACATTCGTTTTTCCCCGCCGTATAAACACACGCGCACAAACAAATGTTTATCGCCTTCGTAGTCTGTGTAAGTGCTGTCCGTTACGTGTCTGATACGTTATCCCTGACCCTTACCACCGCCATATACTAAATCTCTTTTTACGATCTGCACGTCATTTTTTTTCTCCCAGAACGCGCAGCTTCTATGTAAACAAACGCAATAAACCGTCGTAGGACCAGCTTTAACGACGTTCGTTTCTACATTCAAGTTATTCGTCCGGAGCTCGCAATTCTGCAACACGAGGATGACATCACGGGTCATACGGGTATTTGACTCTCCTATTTTCCATAATATAGTCAATTAGTGCAAGACTGAGCGACGCCAGACGCATACGCGCATACGCGCGCACACACAAACACACACAAACACACACACACACACACGCACGCACGCATGCACAGTGACAATCTTTCGACTTTTTGCATCCCTCGCCTCGGGCGATTACTGCAGAGGAATAGAGCTGTCCATCAACATGGGTGTGGTTTATAGCTATAAACGACCCGACGACATATTGGTTAATAGATTAATACTTATCCGATGCATTTAACGAGATGCATATTGCGTTAGTTTTTTTTTTCGTGAAAGCTGCGTCGAGTATAGATTTTTTGTTAATTACCGCCGATGACAGCTCATTAATAAAATAATATCACGTTCTTCGATTACTGTGAGAATAATAACACTCGGCATTGGCACAAAATTGTACATTACATTATTTTATTTATATCATTATTCTTTTTTGTTTTAGTTTTACTTTTTAAAATTTTAAATATTTTATTTCTCTCTCTTTTTTGCATTTGACATGTAAATAATATCGCTTCGACAAAATGTTTATATTTTTGTTTCATTGCCGCGCGTTTTGATAATGTGGCGACAATTTTATTTATTAATGCGTTCAAACACAATATCGCAAAGATATACATACGATTGGTTTTCTGTAGAATGGAATAATACGATCCCGGTTATCCTGTGCACGTTAAACAAACAACGTCACTGATAAAATAACGTTTTGCCGTTAACGAGCCATCCGCTGCACCAATATGCGTTTCGCTCTGTCGAAAGCTGTTATTGAAGCAAATTTCGTGATTGCGTTTGCACGGGCAATATTGCACGCAAAGCGAGTCCGGGCGCTACGAAACACCCCATGAGAACTGAACGTTCACACCGACGCTAAGCGAAAAAGGGACTCTCATTAACGATTTATTTGCTTTTCAACTCAGGAAGGTCGCGCTACGTTTTCCACAAGCCGCGCTGATCACGCCCGGCGGTGTATGTTGTTGTACATACCTATAAATCAGTTATTCGGCAATTTAAATCGATAATGTGATGTGTTTTCCAACAATGCTTTTTGTCCCGGATGACTATTATTACCTCTATATATTTATATTTATCGTATTTCACTCACAGATGTGTGTGTGTGTGTGTGTATCTGATATCGAAGGAAAATATGCGCTCTAACAACAATGTACGTAACATTTGCATACGAAGTGCCACTAAAGAAAAGGCGCCGTGACGTTAACAATCCCAAATAGCTATATTTCAGTTTGTAACTCTTACGAGCAATTAACGGTGATTTGACTTTCTCCTCTTAGCCGTTGTGACACAAATTAACTACGTTCCCATCAAGTGTGCGCAGTGCCATAAATCGTTTATTATATGAACCATAAACTGTGTCGACGTCACGACATGCTAACTACAACACGAACGCGCGCCGCGAGTATAACAATCGCGAGAGACAATTCGTATCTCTCTCTCTCTCTCTTTCTCTCTCTCTCTCTCTCTCTCTCTCGAGATTTCGCGTCTGTGATATTGATGAGATGGCGGAAGTGAACGATGAAAAATTTTTCGCGAAACGCGCGTTGTAGTCAACTAATACCGTATTTCACGGCGTACGTGTAGGTTGACATAGAAAATTGATCGACCTCTCGACGGATTTATGTCTTGGATTTGCATCCAATCTCTCGCGCGTGGAGAGCGCCCACGCGAATAAATTATGTACTTACGAATAAAAACGTAATAATTGCGTCTGATACTTGCGCGTACGTGAAGTCAGCATCCCGATGATTGAGATTCTGTTTTATTTTACAGAGGATTATAAAGAGGAAAGAGGGATAATCTTTGTAATAATTGATTAAAAACACTCTTCCGCTGAATTGAAGTTTCAAATTTGAGTTACAAAAAAATAATATCTCGACCACACAACAGTCGATAAATTGCATCAAACATCGCTTCGATTGGGGCGAAGACGTATGTGTACGACCTCTCGTATTCTTATTATATTCGTATTATAGCGAACACGGTAGATTCGCACGATTTGCCGGTGGGAATCTACGATGTGTCATTTGTAAAATGCTCACGCGCGCGCGCTGTACTTGCATTTTACATTAAGGAGAATACATATTTTCTTAGTTGGTTGTAAATGTAGCTTCATTCGGGAGACGGAGCTTACGAATCTGATGGAACGAGACAGAGAAAATGCATGTAGAAAAGATAGAGAGATGGAGAGAGAAAGAGAGAGCGAAAAAGACAGAGAGAGGGAACGAGAGAGAGAGAGGAGAATAGAGAGAACGTCGAGTGTTCGAGTAATGGAACACTCACCTTGGCTATCTAGCCGCACCCGTCACTAAATCAGGAGATATTACCACTATTGTGCTCACAATCAGTCGTAATACCCACGATAGGCTTAGTCAGGATATACGGCGATCGTCTGGACTAACGTCAATTTCCAATTACTGTCTGCCGTATGCGCACGGCTTACAAAGTCGCGGAGAGAGCCGTGTTTTATTTTATACGTTCACATTTTTTCTCTCTCTCTCTCTCTCTCTCTCTCTCTTAATAATATGTATATATCGGGTGTCCTGTTGCAATTTATAAATGAATTTTCTCCACTCGTGTTATTAGATTTTCATTGCAATGCACACATTTTAAAATGACAATGCGTACCTTTTTATAAAATAAAGGCGGCGCGTATTATCAGGTGCACCTGGAATTTGTGCGTGGCACTGACTAGAAATACGACTGTAAGAACAAAGCGTCAAAGCAAATTTATTGTGTTTGGAGTCATATTGTCTTATAAGAACAAAGAGCTGGCGGGACAAAGAGAAATAATCACGCAGGAAAGATGAAATAAGCAAGAGTGGAAAGTGAGAACTTATTATTATCATACCTTACAAGTCTTACAGCGGCGCGTCGCATGTACACGTAGTATATAATGCAATACACATCGCGCGATGGAAACAATATTTTAGACACGAGAGGTTTGATATTCGAATAAAATATTGGAACTAATATAATGAGAAATTATTCTGATTTATTTTGTTTGCAAGAGCAATTTGCTTACGACTTGCTTGTTTTTATTCTGATATTTTTTTTTTTTTTTTTTATACATATCGACTTTTACTGCGCAGCTTCGATATCTGTTCCATGTGTGTTGTACATGTGTATGTTCGCACGTACACAGAGCCGTGAGAACTCAGATAAAATTTATCCGAACTGTTTTGCCTATTTATTAAGTGTCTCCTAATGACTCTATCGGCATCAGCGAACGTAATGAACAGGGATCAAGATAACCGCGAGAATTTATGTCTTTCCGCGTAAAGATGTTATCGCGAGCGCGCGTGTGCAGAAGAAGAACGCGCGTATCTTCTAAAGAAGAGACGGTAAAAGACGCGCCAAACGGGTTCGTATGTAATCAAAATTAATGGGAATTCAATTTATCGGTCGAAAAGGTTAACCGCTGCTTTCCCTCAAATATTTGCGACATCAGGGCCTCATTAGTCCGCGCGTTTCGCGCGCGCGCAGCTATAGCGCCGCGTTTACTTACCGTGAATCGATCCTTTTGCGATTGCCGGCAAGAATTTAATTACACCGAACACATACCTGTGGTACTTTATACGCCGCCTCAGGATATATACATTATTGTTTCGTTCATACAAGTTGTAAAATCTACTCGTTAAAGAAAATTGCGCGAGCGCAACTATATGTATGTTATTAAATATATCGAGAGAGATTAAATTATAAATGCTAATTGTCTTGCTTTGGGCGTAGAGAAAAAAAAAAACAATTGAAGATACAAGTCGAAATACTTCGTGATTGTTTAATACGGTCGTTTACGAAACTGCGTTCGTGAACAGTTCGTGCAATACATTCGCGCAATTCAAATTGCTTTCTCTCTCTCTCTCTTTTTTTCTGCTTACGTTACTAATTAAAAGTAATTGAAATCTATGGACTTATAGTATTAAGAGCACGCAAAGTACAATGTTGAATCTTTGTGAATAATATATCTGTGCGATGTGCTTTTTTTTTTGTTTTTTTTTTGTTTTTTTGCAAAATTCGCGCTATCTCGCGTTCTATTCTGTTTTGCGCAAAGAGCGAGTATCAACAAAACGTATGCCAGGCGGCATAATATGGTCGTGACGCGGGCAAGTAAGCAGATAAGACGAAGATATCGAGAGTGCGCTAAGGAATGTCGAAGAATCTCACGCGTGTGTTTACACGACCGCTGAATGCGCTTCTATATACGCGCATTTTAGACACTCCGATACGAAAGCGTAAACGGCGCGTATCGACGACTATCGAGACGGCGCATTGCAAAACACACCTGGGTGTTGCAATTCCATCGCGACGACGCTGCGTCGTGGGCAACGTCGTAATGTGCCGTCGGGGCTGTGCAACACGCGCGCTTTTATACGTGCGCGTTAATATAGAAACGTGCGCGCGCGCGGCTCGCCACATGCTGCATGCGGGTGCAACTCTCCGCAAGCCCGCAACATTTATGTACATTGCGTGCGATCCGTTGTGTAAAAGCTCTACCTACAACCTATCTGGCTATCTTGTACAAGCCCGCATGTGCGACTTCAACACCGCGGAGGGTCCGGTTCAGAAAATCGATCGTGAAACTGCCGCTATAGTCCCGTGTCTCGCAATAGTCTTATTTCGATGCGGCAAGGTTCTCTCTCTCTCTCTCTCTCTTGACGTCCAGTTGCGGGATACATATATCGATAGATCTTGATCGAGGGAGACAGATCCTAAACGCCTGCTGCCGTTTCTGCTGTCGGTGGAGAAGTTATACGTGCTCGTTTGCTCGTTTCAATCTTCGATTTGTTCGGGTCAACTGATTTCCTCGTACATATATATATATATATGTATGTATACGGCAATGCAATCGCTATCCCGTGCAAATAAGAAGACGAAGTCTTCTGGCAAGATCGAAAAATTCTCTCGAGTTGCAAGCGGTAATTATTGCTGCTTTAATAGTGGCAACAAGATGCGGATGATCATTCGCAAAAAACAAGTTTCTCAAGCTGTTTTTTGATTTATAAATCCACGATATATCGTCAGAAAAATACAAGTTGGCTTTTCGTGTTTCACTGGTTCAGCTATTTCGCAATTATGTCGAGGAAACACAACTTCTACCTGTTCTTTTAACAAGTGACCAATTTCCGGGAAAACCGAACGCGAAATGGCATCGAACAGCATTCAGCATGATCTGACGCTCGAAACGCACAACTGCAAAAATAATGAGTTTGTTTCTCTTGATTTATATTATAATTACTTCCGTACATATAAGAGAAACGCGAAGATCTAACTCTGCTATGAAATTTTCACATAATCTTGTTAAGAAACTCAACTCAGAAATTGATGACCTTTGTAATAACATATATGTATACACACACACACAGAATCATCTCTCCCGCTGTCTGTACAATACATATTTTCTCATTAAGAGGAGTAACTCTCGTGGCAAGCCGGCCTCTTAGACGCGCGGGCCAGATGATTCTTCCCGTTAGGTCCTTTCCGCGAGGCAAAAGCAATCAGTTACCTTTCCGCCGGTTATTCCCGCATCTACCCAGGCGTAGGGAGCACGATCCAGGTGATCGTTACGATCCTCCAAGTTGCCACGGGTCATCTTGATCCGCGGGATAATCAGGAAGGCTGAATGAAGGATCAGCGGACCGAGCTCGTGGACCGAAACACCTTCAACGATCGTTTCATTGGCGCTCTTCGTAGAGGCCTCCCTCCTGATACAGATTTATCGGTACTTTATAGAGAGAAACGCGTAAAATCGCTCTATACTACCTCCGCTCCAACGAACCGACGCGATTGGAAGCATCTTCGGACCAATATTCATACACGCCGCAATGAAGGGCGCATATACTCCCGGAGGATTATTGAATACCTAACTTGATTATCAATCCGTAAAATCATGGATTTCGTAGCAAGCGATGTAGAAAACAGCGGCGCGTTGTGTGTCGGATTTTATTTATTTATTTTTTTAAACCTCGCAACTCTCTCTATCGGAGATCTAATTAAAGACGAATGATTTGATGTACATCCACCTGCGGAGAAATCGATTCGAGATTAGAAAACCGAGAGAGATCCGTTGAACGATATCTAACGAAATTACGCTTTGTACGTGAATATAAACGACAAAGGGCGGCTCGTATATGTACATGTGTGTATGGAAACCGAAGAAATCCGAGGATGCGGAAGGATTACCGCGCGCAATCTCCCCCTATAGTCGTTGCTCAAATTGTTTCCTCAGAAGAAGCCCGGAGTGTGCGCCATTGTTCTTCCACCCGAGTGGACGGTGACGTACGTCACCGGTTGCTCATTATGTTCATGTGTATTTTCCCACATACCTCTTTCGTCGCATTCTCTAATCTTTTTACGCCTGGTTTTTCAAGGAGCTGTTCGCTCGGCTGTGTCCAAAGCACTCCGACCGATGACCCGGAAGCCGTGTGCCAAGTGTGTGCACGTGGATGCTCTCGCATGTCCATGTGCGAAATGAGGTTTCGCGCGCGCGCGCGCGCGCGTGACTACGCGACTTTTACACACACACACACACACACACACACACACGTGTGTCTTGTTAATGACTGTCTGCGCGAGCAAACATTAGCATGTATAATAGATAAGATAACATCCAGATTTTATTGTCTCTTCGAAAATTTTCTTCTTGTAATAAATATATATATATTATATATATATATATATATATATATATTGGGAAAAACAAATTCGTACGATAGCAATTAGCAAAATAACACAGTAAATTATCAGTAATAATAATAATCAGTAATAATCACAATAATAATAATAAGAATATCTACATAAAATACAGTAATTATTTTTAAAATATTAAAAAGTAAATTAAAATTTATATACCTAATATAATTTTCTTTTAAAACAAATGAGCTATGATAGAGCGCTGCTAAATGCGAACTCTTCAATTATCCATACGAATATTATTTTTTTCCTCAAATAATATGTATGTACGTAAGAGAGAAAGAGAATAAATACAAAAACAAAAAAAAATGCTCAGACATATTTTGCAATTATACATTCGCACACGCTATGAGCGTACGTTACTTTACCATTTCGCGGCTTATCATGCTCCATTAAACCGGAATCATACCTCGAGCACATCCGCGATAATTTCGCATATGCATCCACGAAACATACGAGAGTCAGAAGTTGGTATGCTATCGTTTCTCGGATTCACGCGTGCACGATTACGCGTGAAACATGAACACGAGTTCGCTATATACAGCTTAGCGGATACCGCGGCGGCTCTACTCGAGCAACATACACGTGTATAATACTGTGTGTGTGTGTGCGCGCCGTGGTACCGTATTCTTTCGGTATGCCTCGTGTATGTACGCAACATAGGCGAGGAAATCTCGGTGTGTGCGAGAGCCCGACCGCGCGACTACCAAAGGTATAGGCCACTCCACCAGGTGTGGAGAATGGCGCGCCCGATGGCAATTACATTGGCAAATAAACCACGAGGTGAACACACTGTTAAAGCTAGCCACGGCCGACACGGCTAGAGGCAGTGCTTGCTCACGAATGATACTCGTCGCCGAGTGAGGCTCGAGCCAACAATAACGCGCGACATGACAAAGGGCTGTGAATTATTGGCAGACGTTTCCTGCATTAACCGTTGCGCAAAATGCCGAAGGAAGGATTTTCAAGCGAGCAATTTTCATCGACAATTATATATACGTACACGTATATCTCGTTTCTCCACAGAAAGGATTAATTATCGCAAACAGGTTTTTCGTTGAAATATATTAAAAAAAAAAAAAAAAAAAAAAATTTAGTGTAGATTCGCTCGCGAGGTTTTTACTCGTATTTGGCGGCTGTGAAAAAAAAAAAAAAAAAAAGAAAATTGTTTGCGTGTATGTAGAGACGTATTTTATATTACCTGTTAATCAACAATATACATCTTGAGAGAAGAAATTCTTTTCCGAAGAGGAAAAGACAAAGAGAGAGTTTCTTCCGACAACAGTAAGATGAAAAAAAAAAAGAAGAATTAAAGAGAAGTAGAGCACACCGATGTTTCTGCATTTTCTCTCGGCGAGCCGCTTTTAACAGAAGTGGATTCGTGCAGAACGGTCTTTCTGGTAAGTAGTCTGGCTCCCTGGCTTCCACATTGACTTCCTCGATAGAGCGCAAACACTGGCCAAACGAGGAGAGGCTCGACTCTACCGACTTCCCACGGCTGTTGACATGTTTTGTGTTCATTAGTCGACTCTCGAGAGTCCAGAACCTGTAGCCGTTGCATAGTTCCATACCACAGGCGCGCGCGCGCACACGGGGCCGCTGTAATACACACACACGCACGCACACACACACACACACGTGTGCGATTGTGTTGTTCCACACAATCTTTTGCCACAGCAGCGTGAGAATAGTCGGAGCTATAACACGTAGCTCCGCAGACCTTATTCGCAAATTGTATCTCCGCTATTCCAAAATTTCGCTGCTTATTTGCTTTGGAAAATGTTGCGTTACGTAACATACATCTCGAGACGAGATTCGAAGAGTCAGGCGAATAAATAACGTGTCAAATCTGTATTCGAAACACTCACTCTTTTCACTCTGTCATCTGTCCGAGATCGATCGACCTTCGATTTAACATACACAAACACAAACACACACACATACACACACACACACACGCGCGCGCGCGTGAGACTTAACGCACGGTAGCCTTTTGATAACTTCGATGACCTGTGAGTTTGCTCACGTAGCTGTTTTTGAATTTTCTAAATTCACGTCGCTGTTTAATTGTACACACACACACACACACACACACACACAAAGAACGAGAAGTCGTATAGTTTATACACATTAATAATATCATACGGCATAGAAACGTCGATCAGATTAAATCTCTAATGGCAATCGGACGGATATTAATCACATCTCTCGCTATCTCACGCAGATATGAATTCTATAGAAATAAGCAATTGCTTCGGACTTTTCGCGTTTTGTTATTTCTGTAATCTGTGCAATGGCTGCGCGCACCGTTCTCTCTCTCTCTCTCTCTCTCTCTCTCTCTCTCTCTCTCTCCCTCCCTCTCTTTCTCGGAGATATAATGAAAACATCGAATCCAAGAGCCATGACTGCGAATCATTAATTTTAGCGTCATCCATCACGATCTCCACGGCAATCATTAATTCTTGCACCTTCCCGTTCTTCTTAGGAGGCACGATCATCATCATCATATACTTGGCACGATGACGAGCGCGCACACTTAGGATCTTTTAACGAAACGGTGTTACTTAATGTCTCTTCTTCCGAGAGAAGCGGGATCGTGTTCGGCAAGAAAACGCTTCTTTGTAATCCCCGCGTGTGTTTCGCCCCGATTTTTCTCTCTCAAAATTCAAATTCATTATTCTGTTTCGCGTCATCTTCTAATTTTGCCGCTCGCGCGCGCGAGATGCGATTAGATCACTCCTCAAGAATTTCTGTGAAAGGAAGGTTACATATACTCGCGTTACGAGATGACCGCAAAGTGTTGTTTCCTTCCTCTCAGGGTGGCATTCCTGCTCGCTCGCTCGGTAACGCGCGCGTTCAATGCGAAATGATCAACTCCGCATTCTTTATGATAATGCGGAGCCGTGAAATTCGTGCGCCGTTTGCACGATAATTAGAATAGATATATACCTTTTGATATATGTGTACTATTTTATTTGAGCGCACGTTTTATATATACATATACATATATATGTACATACGTAACAGTTCGAGTTTAGATAACGAATCACGTAACCGGCTATTAACCGCCTGACGTCGTATCTGAATTTCACTCGCGAACAAAATAGACTTTTGATATTTACGCGATGTAACATCCACTTGATTAATTTTCCGTCAGATTCTCCTTAGATACGAATTAAAAGTTAGTCAATTGAATCGCTTATCAGGTGACGTATCGGTAAATTAATGGAAAGGAATATACTCTTTTTCTTACGGATAAACACGGTGAGCTTATATAAAATGCTTCTACGTCTTTATTCCACAGTGAAAGAGATGTGGATTTTTTTTCTTTCTCTGTTTCCAACTCTATTATATCGATACTATTATTACTTATCGAGAAATGGATATTTGTTGAATGTGCATAGCTAATAACGGTTATTATTCTTCGATTAATGAATAAAATTTTCATCCCGTGTGCAAGCACGAGATCGGACTTTCGAATGCGCCATTGTCGGCGCATCCGAGATGAAGCAAATCTGAAACGTCTCATGTGACGCAATAACGTGGAAATTATCCACGGTGCAGTATTGTAAACAAGTGTAAGATATTAACGAAGTGAAACGCTCAAACTTCTCTCGCCCGAACGGCACGATAAAATCATTCCGCGATTAGTTGTGTTATTTGTCGGCAATTTTCCGCGCGTTTTTGTAACGACAAAGCATAGACACTGCCTCCGCACGACATGATCAGAGATTCTTCCTTCCCGAGTTTGTCTTCATCCTCACCACTGGAGGATGGAAATAAATTATATAATTTGCAAACATGTATTGTGTTAAAAAACTAGATATTACAGCACTGTGTGATACATTTACTTCCTTTTAGAAAAGTTGCATGTTTTCAAAAGAAACAGAGAAAGAGAACATCCGTACGGAAGACGGTGTCCGTTAAACGTACCGCATACGTACCGTATATGTACCGTATATATACGTACCGTAATAATGTACAAAGAATTGCGGCATATTAAGATCGTGCCTATATTGTTAGCTAGTTGCGTGCTTGTTTGCCGCATCTATCAAGAAATTGTCCCATTGTCGGAAATAATAACTCCCGGATGCATGAAGACCTCAAGAATTATGTGCAACCAAGATGTCTAACATAAACTACGAGAAAAGAACAGTTTCTACGAAAAAAAAAAAAAAAAAAAAAAAAATACTTGATTCGACACATTATTTTACAATCAGAAGTGAAGTAATATTTTATTAAAATAATATATTTTATCTACGTGTCTCTCTGTGTGTATAGAATTTTTTGCGAGTTGTAGAGAAATATCTACTTGCAATTATACGTTTTATATAAGCGCAGAAAAACTATAATCTAACAAATGGAGTGAAGCGATAATACACAAGGTTACCGTCTTTCATTACACTCCGTATAAAAGTAGATACTCCATTTTTTACGCGGTTATTCAACCGCGCAAAAACGTCGTCGCGCAGGCAAAAATCTCCCGCATAACGCGTGAATGAACCGCGAGATTAATTTTCTTTGAAACTCTACTAACGTATCTTTACTTCAAGTAAATTTTCTTTTTTTCTCGGCGAGGGAGTTCAGCGGGACAACTCAGCGGCGTGGAAAAAATGGTCGGTGATTCATTGGCCACGTGCGTCTCAAATTATACGGATGGAATTAACGGAGAATTAACGCGCGTGATTAGTATTTTGCACATTTATATTTTTCTCGCACCTATATAGGACGGTTTTGCGTCAGATTAATAATCGTTCTTGACTTCGGTAACACGTAAATCTCATTGCGCATATTTCGAAGACAAAAAAAAAATGTCCTTTTTTTTTAAACTCTTTTTTTCTCTCTCGTGCTATCTAAAATAGTCGTACGTGCATATCTCCGGGTGCCGATGAAAAAATAAATTATTGCTATTGTAAGAATAAACAATTATATTAGAAAATATCGCTCGCGCGACGTTGACATGATTGTCGTGTGTAAAACATGGTTACGGCAAAATATACACGATCGCTAAGTGTACGTACGCATATATATATATATATATATATTGCATTGTAAACGAGGAAAGATATCCCGTCGTGGACCAGCGCTCGATAATACGCGTACATAATCATTTTCGTCTCAGCTTCGCACTGCCCACGTGGGAAGATGAAGGCGCATAAACATGTCGGATATCGTAACCGTCCGTAACGATAACGTTTCCACATTCATCGAGAGAATCGAGTTTGCAAGTTCCCGGGGTTTTGCGCGAATCGTTTTTCTGCGTCGCTCCGCGAAGAAGGTAATTCGCCTGTGTGCGCGAAAAAATATCCGCGGTGATTCATGCTGCCGCGTGCGCGCGCCATGGAGAGAGAGAATGAGAGTGTGTATGCGCGTCGTACTTCCTTTCCCGTAGGCCGCGGAAAGTCTATTCAGAGACTCCGCGCAACGACGACCGCCAGCATCAACGCGCAGAGGGCCCCGGAGCACTCCACGGTGATTACCATATTGCATGTCACATTGTCGGCGCACCCCGTGAAGGAGAGGAGGAGGAGACGAGACGAGACACGGGTGGAAGGGGGAAGGGGAAAGAAAGGAGGATGAGGGCCCACAACGAGAGGATGGCACAGAACGGAGGTGGACGAAGGAGAATGTGAACGCTAACCGCATCGCAATATACCTTAGGGCACGGCGTCTATAAACCACCGCAATTCTATCTGCATCCCTCTCGCGAATGTATATAACTCCGGCCGGCTAGGATTAAGCCTTTTATAGTCCTTTGAAGCGACACACACTCTCCTTTCTGTTCCTCTTCTTCCGTATACTCATCTTTCTCTCTTTCCGACTCCGTTCTTTAACTTCCGCGCGCGGCGCGGTTTAAGTTCCGCTTCTTCCTCTTTCTCTCCAGTATCGCCGCTGTTAATCGCGTCTTTCTTTCACGTTGCTACTGATACCCTACTCACCTTCGGCGTTGCTACTGATACTCCGTTCGGGTATTATGGTTTTCAGAATCAACGTCGTATTAAAAGCGTCGCGGTATCGATCGATGATTTGCTGTGAAAAAATTGTTGCGGAAGCTTTCAATTTTCCTTCAAAAATATTTTAACGCTGATTGACGAGATTTTTCTCCGACTTGTTGTTTTGTTTAGAAATTAAATTGACTCTTCTTTTAACCCGTCGTCGTCACCACATCTCAATCCAGTATACGTTGTCACCACACTAGTGCAATTTTGCATGTTTGAATAACTTTCCAGTAATGAGTTGATAAATAATTTAAAACTAGTGAAAGTAGTGATAAAGAATTCTCAGAACTTGAATGGAATTGATTAAAAATGTTCAACAAAAATTCTCCTTAGTGAAAAATGAAAAAAATAAAAAGAACTTTTTGAAAAAATCGTGTCGTTTTTCCAATTTTCGTTGGTGCGCATATGCACCAGTGTGGTGTGACAACGGATTAATTTAGTAATTATTATAATACACACATACACGTGTATTAATCAATTACGTTGGTAAATGTAATTGTTGCAAGAGCAAAACATGAAGAGCTTGCGTAACTAGCGCGACGAGAAAGACCTTGAGTTTAATATCTGGAGTTTTCTTTCACGCGTTAAAGAGCATACGGCAGCAGAGAGAAACGTTCTCACGCAGCGAGAAACGGGCAATTCTTTTATCGCAATATCCTGCCAGATGTGAGATGAACGGCACAGACAGGATAGGAGCCAGGAATAGGAGGAGAGTAAAGTGAACAGATATACAGCACAGAAGGTGCAGACGCGATGGAAGGGCCCCGCCGACTAAGTAATAGCTGGAATACGTCGGCCGGCAACTTCGCCAACTTTAATATCTCAACTTTTCTCATACGTATATTTCTTCTGCTCCTGCTATTCGTCTTTCTTTTCGCGCGTGCGAATGAAAAGAGTACGAGACACCGGTATTCGCGAGCTAATAGAATCGCGCGCAAACATCTTCTTTGAAAATAAAACGATGATCTAGAGCGCGATCATCGTGCGCCGTCTTCCACAAGCACGGCGAAACACGAAAATATTGTGACCGAAGGAGAAAAGTGCGAAGTTAAGAAAATAGACAGAGAATTAAGAAATTAATATATGAAAACACAATGTGACTAAGAAGATTGTCTGCAGATAAGCGAACAGTTTGAAAAACGTTCAAACTGTAGATTTGAACAAACTATTGGAAGTTTTACGAGGTTTCGTGACGTTTTTGTAATTGTGCGGGAAGTATATCTATATCAAATAACATAAGATCGCCCCGTTTGTCGTCATTATTGTTTACTTCAAACAGTTTCAAGAGCCATTTACTTTGGAATTTTTATAATTGCTCGATGTGTCACAAAAAGTGTCACATAAGATTAATATAAGTAACTTTAGTTAAAAAAAAAAAAAAATATTTGATTAACTAATAGATTAATGTCGCAATTTTTATTTTTCTAGCAGATAATTACTATATCGTCATTCCGTACGATATATAAATTATATACATGGATTGCGCGTACGCAATTGCTGCGGGGCACGTAGATTTTTGAGGTAATGATATAAGTGCCGAAGGCACACCCCGTTTATACGTGTTTACTATCCGTAGAAACATAAACGGAGAGAGAAAGGGAGAGAGAAAGAGAAAAAGAGAGAAAGAGAGAGAGAGATGTGGACTGCGATCAATTACTTCAATTACATCGATCACTTGGCTGGGCATTACATAAACTTCTAATCTCGGTGTATATATACTAAATAACACCGAGAGACCGGCGTTTGCCGTCATTATTGAGAAATTTAACAAGTTACGTACATCCAACTGCGCCACCGGCAATCATTAACATGAAACATTATTATTACGCGAGTCGAGCAAAAATTCGACGGGAAACTCGGCTTTATTGAACATCGTTATTCAGAACTTTTAACTACACACACACATACGTCCTTCACCCGAATCACGCAATCGTTACTTGAATGTTACGTGGTCCACCCGATATCCGGTTGTCGCAAGTGTCGAACGTCGTTCCTCAGAATAAAACCGCCATGATACAGAACTAGTCTTTCCAGTGAGAAAAAAAAGACATGATTGTTTTTTACTATTATTTCAAAATTTGTTTTTTTTTTTTAATTAATACTTGTCTTAAAAAATATCAATTAGTGACAGAAGATAAAAGAATGTATCTTTTTTGCGAGTACAATCGTGGATGATGTGCTCTCGTCGTGCCAGCGAGCATTCACGAAGATTAATTTTGAGGCAGCGAACACTGATGCATCGGGAGACTCTGATACTCGGACACCGAACGAATGGCCGATTCGTTAACGAACGCAGCAAGAGCGGATGCCGGTAAGGGCCGCTAGTGGCGGTTGATGCGTTCTGCTACGAAAACATCATTAACAGCATTTAAATGCGCGGAACGCCGCGGGCATGACATGCCCATCGCTTAACGAGCGAGCAGGAAGAGTTACGACTGGCTGCCGCTGCTCTGTTTATGTTTACGATATCACGACAACGTTTACGGGCGAAGGGAACGTTTCGCTATTAGCGCGGTATTATCCGCTCGTATGGCAGAGACACGCTAATCCTTATGATTTCTATGCCTCTTCTTCTATCTTGTCTTGCGCATTTGTGCGATATTCACTCTTTCTCTTCTCTCTCTCTCTCTCTCTCTCTCTCTCTCTCTCCTTCCGCTCATGTCTCTTTCACCTCATCTTCGTGGCCGTTGTTCGCCCCCAAGGCCGGACTTTTCTTCGCTCATTCTCGCTCGGTGTCGACGTGTTTACTAGAAGTTTCTTTTCCCTTTCATTTTCTTCTTCTTCTCTCTCTCCCGTTTTCTCCTCCTCCTCTGGTTCTTCTCTTGCACGTTTCGACGCAACTCCACCGCGAATATTTCCTTCCTTCGCGCGCGGCGCTGTGTTCTTCCAGGTATCTTGCACATCTACCACGTGATTACCGTAATTTTCTCGGTACTACGTCACGTTGTTCTGTATCTTCTTCCTTTTGACTTCCTTCTTCCTCTTCGGCGGCGTACATACACGCGCGCGCGCTGAGAGAAGATTTCCGAAGGATCTGTGAAAATTCGCGGAAGAGAGAGTGATTGTATTTTCATCCTTGTTTTTTATTCTTCAATCAACACGTTGCGAATAATATCTATTGTCGCAAACGCATAATTAATCTAGAAAAACTATTATGCAAAATCACGTTAATGCTATCACGAGTAAAATTTCACTTCATTGCATTACATATCATTTTTATTTTAGAAATAAAAATGTCGTCGAGAAAATCTGATCGTGTGAATAACATTCATAAAATTAGTGTTGCCAGTGGTTACGGTTTTTAATAACATAAAATTCACATGGAGTAAAGTTTCATGTTTTTTTTTTTTTTTTAACGAGGGAAAATGCTTTACGCATATCTTGACTGTTCGGAGAAGGGTTATGTGGAATTCCCTCCAAAAAAGGAGGTATACTCATTAAAACGCCTTGATGGTCTTCCAGCACGGGAAGGGAGAATAGTGGCTGCCCGTAGGCAATTACTTCTCCTCCTCCTTTCCAAAAATTTCGGAAAGTATTGAATAAATAACTGCGATTTCGTACATGTTTAATAAGAAAACTTATTAAAATTGTTTGAGATCGTATATATTCAATAGTGTCTCGCAAATTTTTACGGGGGAGGAGAAAGAGTGAGATCGGCCCGAAAAAAAAAGCTAATTTGCCTATTCGAACTCGGAACCTACAGATCCCGTTTTTGCAACCCCTACACTCAGGTCGCGAGACCAGTGGGATGGTCGTGAAATTTCACTTATGATAGCCTTTAAAAATTAAAACGATAAAAAATATATTTCACAATACGTTTACGATTCCCAACTAAATAACAAGAAAACTATATCGTGTTAAAAAAAAAAAAAAAAAAAAAAAAAAAAATTGCTTCCTTTTACTATGTCTCAGTTTCCAAATGGAATTTAATTCTTGGTTGTCTCACCAGTGATTCCTTTCCCCGTTCTTCCATTCTTGTCTCCATTTTCCTGTTTCCGAGGTAAGGTATAAGTCCCACGTTGGACAAGCGAATGTTATACCTCGCCGCCGCCGCCGTCGCTCGACGTAGCTTAACTCGTGCACGTACATGTGTCATTTGCGTGAGTCTCGTCACAACGTGTGTTTTTCCACGTAATGCTCCGTGAAACGGGCAATCACGTTGCATTACCGCGGCCATTAAGCGGCCGCGCTGCGGGGCGATGCAGAAAACTACATGCCCGGTGTGCTCTCTTGTGCCCTCCTCCTCGTGCCAAATGCGCAAAACGGTCGGCTGCCGAAGAAAGAAAAATTGAGGCGAAGAAAGAGAGAGAGAGAGAGAGAGAGAGAGAGAGAGAGAGAGAGAGAAACACAAGTAGTCATTATTAATTCGTCTGTGTCTGTTTTCGACACCCCTGCGCGTCTCTCTCACTCCTTTTTTTTCTCTTTCATCGACGTGAAAGAAAACGATCATTCGCGCACTTTCAACTGGCTCTCTTCCTTTCCGGCTTCCTCTCCGGAATCCTTCGTCGCTCTTATTCCTTGAGTCTTTCGTTCGTGTAGATTACGGCGCGCGTAGAGAACGACGTCGTGGATTCCGGGCGCAATGGAGCGCGTGACTGTTGCTTCGCGCTTCCGTTGCGGCGGCGCAACTCCTCCTCTTGTACTTGCTCCGTAAATCCTCGCGCGTCGTTTGCGAAGAGATATTCTTGCGGTTATACAAAACAAAAAAAAAAAAAGGAAAGAGAGAGAACGATTACGGCTGTCTCTTTTTATTTGTAAAACGACGAACGAATCGTGCCCTCCAGAGCAATGGCAAGCGCGGGGACGTGCGGAAGAAGACGTTGGGAATAACAGGAAATGAATGTGAAATCACTGGAATCAGGAGATAAATGCGTCCGCGAAACACCCGACAGGGGAAATTATTGCGGGATGATCTTATGACGCGATAAACGCAGATTTTCTTTATTATCGATCTGATTAGTAGAACGTTTAGATTCTTTTGATACGACACATATCAGCCGCCGCTACCGGTTCCAACACACACAGCAGATGTAACCCAACGGATTATCTGCCGCGTACTTACTGCTAAACGGATGAATAATCTTTCCAAGTTTAGACTACGTGTAATCATCGCAGAGATTATACGTGCGATGCATTGAGATAAAAGTGCTAAACGCCGCGAAACTTTATTACACGAGATCTGCTCCTATGGCACTCTGTATAATGTCCTCTCTCTCTCTCTGTGATCACGATCGCCTTGGTAATTGCCTCGGTAATGTAATGAGTATCATTAGGCGACATTTACTTAATTCAATTATTATCATACCGCATACCGCTCGATCTCTCTCTCTCTCTCTTTCTCTCTCTCTCTCTCTCTCTCTCTCTCTCTCTCTCTAATTCGTGCTCTGGCACAAATTCTGCAATCACGATTAGAGAGTCGTAACCTGACTAATGCACTAGGAAATTATTTGATTAGAGTGAATTTGTATTAGAAATGCGCGCTCTCTCTTAGAAAATGTTTCGGCTTGGGAATGCATCTGTGACTAACAAGAAGCCTATTAGGTCCACAAAGTGAGTCGCATTGTGTCGAAAAATAATGCAACGTTCATAATCAAGAATTTACGTACGAGAAAAGCTTCACGAGTGTGTTGCGCGTTTTCAGTCATCATCATATGTAATTATAGAAAATGTAAAAGATAGTTTAGCTTACTGTCGACAGAAAAAAATGTCTTGTTTTTCTCACATTTATCAGAGAAAATTTTCGTGTGAAGGGAAATATAGAAGTGTATGTATTAGAATGGCTTTTATTTACATACTTCTGGTGAAAATGGTTCTTTTTCGCGGCACTTCCGAGAATGGATCTAATTTCTAAAACAATAATCTGTGCAAAAGTTCAGCCCGGATAAGAAGAAAAGAAACACCTGAGTCCTTAAACATTACAAAAATTATTTGAATGGATAATGAGTCGATTTTATTTGATTGTCTTCCAACTTATTGATTATATCGAAAAACATGTGTTTAAACAAAAATTGTAGATCTAGGTCAGAAGTATATTTTATCATGTATTATTTTTTTTCGCGCGACTAACGGTTTAAAAAAAAATCCAAAAGAAGTAACACCACGTTAATCCGGTACAGTAATATTCTTAATATAGGTAAGTGTAATATTCCTAATATAGCAGTTTACTATGCAATGCTTAATCCTCTTGTCAGAATTATTGTTATTATAATTTTCTTCTACTCTCATTTTGAGTTCAACTTGTATTCAGATATAATAGATCTGTTTTTTTTTTAACTGAACTTTTCGCACTATTCATCTTTCTTCTTTTTTTCTTCAAAGTGGAGAGAAAAAGAGAAAAGATGAACATTATGCATTTAAATAATTTTTTTAATGTTTAAAGATCTAGGAAGAGATTCCTTTTCCTCTTATCTGATCGGGTTGAACTTTTTCACAGATTATTTTTTTAGCAATTGGAACTATCCTAAAGAGTATCGCGAAAAAATTCAAAAGTCAAAACTAAGAGCCACCCTAGTACATGTATATATGTATGTATTTTATAAAATTTACTTATATCACTGCGACACAAAATCCGTTTGCATAGCTTTGTCAATATTTGAAACCGAGTTGACTTTCACTCGGCGCGATGAATTTATCGGGCGATCGCGATTTCACAACGTGTACATCGCGTAGCCTACCACGCCGCCGCTAAGTTATTGCGTGAATTTGTCATCCCTTCCTCGCAGAACAATATAATGATTGTGTAAATTTCTCTCGTTAAAAGCCATGAAAGCGATAATTCTCGCGTGCAATTCACGTTCGGTTAGGCAGCGTTAATACGTGCCGCACGACGTTCCATAAGACCTGAGTACACGGCATCGATTTTGACATTAGCTTAGGCCGTAGTAATATCGTTAAACATATAAATGCCCTAAGGACATCACGACCTTTGCCTCCGTTGGAATAGTTTTTAGAATATGTATATCTCCTCATAGAGAAAAAGAGAGAAACAGAAAGAAAGAAAGA
>QVOB01021846.1:0-15123 GCA_014839585.1 Pseudomyrmex concolor
ATAATATTTCCATTGATATTTTATTACAATTGATTAATTGATAAAAAAGAAAACAAAAATATCACATGCTTAAATTGACCCTATGTTGCAACAGTTTTGTTTTTTATTACGATTGTGAAAATTGTGTGTGTCTCGCGATATCTCGCCGCACAAGCGAGAATCGGAACTGTTCCAAGGTGGAAGTGACGGCCGCGCGCACGTGTTGAATGCCTTATAAAGTACGAATGAACGGACATCCTGGAGCGTTATGTAACATTGTCTTCCTCTCCCTCTTCGCCGTTAATTAATATCGTTCGATATTAACCTTCCATCCTTCGCGCTAAACGACATATTCTTTCTCCAATTATTACCGGTAAATCCGTTGGCGAACGGGGTCAGCCAAATTTTGTCTCTGACAAAAATCGCGACACTACCCACGCGCGCGTCAGCAGGATAATATAAAACGGTAGTGAGTGCGCGCGCGGTGAGAGCCTTGAACCTGAAACCACCGTTTGCGAAAGCGAGATGATAGCAATATACAATACTTCCTGGCGGTCAGGTGAGAAGAACAAAAAAAAAAAAAACTTATTCCTTGATTTCGTAATGAAATAACATATTACTCGACTTATTTAAATATCAAATAAATATTTTAAATATTTTTTCCAAATCTAATTATCGTCGTATAATTTATGGGAAAAAATCAAAATAATATTTAAAGCGATTTGACGAGAGAAAAAACTCGGAAATTTTGCAGCTACGAAATTACGCATCGCGTTGTACACGCAACGTGCAATTGCGTTATATCACCGCACTCTGTTTGTGTTTAAATAAAGAGTTTTATCTAACAAAAAAACATTACATTTGGGCGCCGATATAGTTGATTCAGCGTTTAAATCGGTCGCGCGCGCGCGCACGCACACACACACACACACACACACACACACACACACACACACACACACATCCGATGTGTTAACTTCGTTCTCATATAACGTAATGTCACGATCTTACGTGTGACGATGTACCGCAATGTGTCGAGCTGTTCTCGCCACTTCCTGGCTCGTCACTGGACGTTTCTTTCCGCGCGGGAAAACATCACGAACGCGCGTGTCATCGTCTCTTGCATTTTCGCTCGTTCGAGAGCGCGAACGTTTGCGCTCATCGATGAGAAAATGCGCACCGGCGACGTGCAACGAAGCAACTTAAGTACATCTTGCCGCAAAACTGCAAAATGCTTTCCGCGTTTTAGATATGTGCTTCAAAGTAATTTCAATCACACAAATCTTTCAATACGCTCGGCCGAAGATGAAACAACATATGTATGTATGTATAACAAATCTTTATATTTTTCTCAAAATATATTTTTCTTACAAAAAAATAAAATACATATTTAAATAAATGTTAGGTATATATACATTTTTATAAAAAATGTCTATATATCCACAATAGAAAATGAATAGTTTTTGGAAATCTTCTTTGGAAGTGATTGACAGTGGTTATTACAAACTCCCTCTCTTCCTTTAAAATAAATTTAATTTATTTTGAATCTATTTTTGTTTTGTTTTGTTTTTTACCGATTGGTGGCTGTCGCGCTCCGGCGGATTTTAGCGAACGATTTACATAGGCGAGTGTTTTGAAGCCATCGCATACCCCATCGAGTAGTTAATACCTATTTTCGTTTGGTCCGTACACGTTCCACGGAATTTTATTTGGCGGCAGTGGACCGTAACGAAATCTCTCGGCGCTGCGCGCCAGCTAAAATCCCGTTCTGGGGAACGCGATTGGCGGGCGCTTGATTGAATTGGTGGTCACTGGTGGGCATTAGGTCCAGCTTGCAAAGGATTGAATTTCTGTCACAATTATCAACCCGTTCCTTTTATCCTCGCGCGTCCATCGCGTACGGCCCACCGCAAATTCCGCGGTAATCGTCTAAACGCAGCTGGTGCTTTTAATAGCAAAGGCATCGAAGGAAGGCAGGAGAATCCACGAACGCGAATCCTTAAATGAACATTCAAACAAACAGCACGTATTGCCAAAAAGGTTCTATAATTTTTTGCTTAGAACGTGTAATTATACAAATTGAAGTTTGTCTTGAGTTATGAAATTAAATTATGACGTAACAATTAATGTGCGGATTGCAATATAAAATACAAAGAGTTATCAATAAGAAACGTTGGAAAAAAAATCTGCTATTGGAAGTTGTGCCTGTTTGAACTCGGCCAATATACAAAACTAGTTTGTATCATTGACACAAATTGGAAAGCTTCGAAAGAAGAGTGTCACGGTCGATCCGAATTGACAGCACGTATGTTTCGGTCTTTAAGACTGGAAACGTGAGATGAATCTGCGGATTGCGCGAGATCGAAATCGAGTCTGTAGGTCTGAGCGACTAATTCTCATTATCCATAATGTCGCGTATCACAAATGCTATTCGTTGTGACACAATGAGCGAACAAAAATTATTATTAATTGTGCGAACAAATATTGTGTATATTTCCATTGGTTCGCGGAAGTTTCGAACAGCTTATTGTCTTGAGAGGCTGGCGTTGCTTGTGTAACGATAATTGACTTTGATCTAGATTGACTTCTAGATCTAGATGCGGATCTTGACCTCCGTTGACTGAGTATCGGTAAATCGAACTGGATTTAAACGAACATAGTCTAATACAGAGTATCTACAATCGATTCAACGCCAATGTATTATTTAATCTAATGAAATATTTCGGACGATTTTTCAAAATTAAATTAGTAAACAAACTGACAGTGACTTTGATGACTGGAAATGAAGGGAAAAGAATAAATTTATTTTTGTCTCAATGATTTTTTTTTATATCGATAGTCCTTGATAAAATTGATGATCAGTTGTTGTATCAATTATTATTAATTATTGTATTAATTATTTAACACGTAATTATTTACTACACATATTAATTTACACATATTAATGTTGCGCATTCTTCAGTATAAAACATCCTTAATTATAGCACGCGTTATGTGTAATAATTATAACAAAATTCCACTACTTAATTATTCTTTTTTTTTCCTAGATGAGAAACAGGCAAAAAAGGGTTAAATCCGTCTTTCGTGTCGGAAAATCGTACTCGAGAAACTAATTGAGAACCACGAAGTGTGCTCCGTTAACGAGCGTAATTGTTCTTGGATACAAGGGGATTTAATTACACGGGCACTTCTCTCTTGCTCCGTGCTCCGAAGCGCAACGTATCTCTTATTAATGAGTGACGTTCGCGAAGGTGAGTGATTACGCAAAAAGTGGCCGATGTATCAACAGTCGCCGCCTTTTTAGTCTGATTCTGCATTATTTGTTTACAAGCAGTCAAATTGCGGGAACTCGCTTCGAGTTAATTAATCAGTTGGTATACAAGTCGGTCAGTCTACGCCGTCGATTCGCGCCGATATCGTTTCGTTGCCATAATTACGTTCAAGATTGTGGTGAATAGTTGGATAAATCAGTGTGTGAAAATTTTTCGATTAAATTAGAAGTAATAACGGTTGCAAATTTCTATTTTGTTTTTCGTGAAAACAAATTCAAAATTTTCAATAAAATACGAGTCGGACTTATCATAAGAGAATTTTGTAATAAATTTGGAGAAAAATGTGATAAAATAAAATTGTCGGGAAAAAATATATAAAACGATTTTTTATATATACCACCGGTAATCCGTAAATTTTTCCGACCATTTATTTTGCCACTATTTCGGATACAAACCTATCGGCTGCTTCAATTTGCAACCTTGCGTATAAGATATTACGTGACGTTTGCGTTTATTCGCGGGTATACCAATCGCGATCGATTTCTGTTGAGAGTTGGTGTTTACGCGTCGGAATTACATATGTATTTATACATATATATATATGTATACGCACATATATAAACGCACATATATAAACAGAAAATAACAACACACTCACCGTTTGGATATCCGGGAAACACAAATCCGTTGCTGCTGCTCCTCTCTATTCTCTTCACTCTTCTCTTCTTTTATCGCGTTATCCGACAAAAAACAATATCAATTTATCACATATCTCCGCTCTCTTGATACTGTATTTTGCCGCGACCTTTCTTCCACTCTTGTCGCGCGTTTACAGTTTATCTTCCCGTCTCTCTTTCCTGAGATTCTAGAACGATCCGCGCGTGTACTACTATGAAAATAAACGTCAGAATTAACACTTCTCTCTCATCGGGATGAACGAAAAAGGGACGCGGCGTGAAACGATCGAATGCGTCACATTCACGCACGCAGGCGGCACAGGATTCTTTTTTTATTTAAGTGCGCCGATCTTTTCCCATACAGCCGGCGAACTTTTGTCTGTGTCACGTGCCACAAAGACCTGTTTCGTCGTGCACACCCGTTGTGTGCTTTCTCTCTTCTTCTCAGTCAGTCTCTCGAAGAACGACAAACGCAAATATCACTTTCTCTATGTCTCTTGTTCGGTTATATCTTAACACTCGTTCGCATACCTGTCTGCTATTACTTTGTCAGTAATAAATCGTATTTGTATGCATGTGTAACGTATCTATTGTTCTTTTCTTATTTTAACTTTCTTTTTCGCATCAGTGTTCTCTCTCTCTCTCTCTCTCTCTCGCTCTCGACAGATTTCTCAGAAACAACAAATCTGTTTATTCACTCGCACTGTCTTTCTTTTTTTTTGTCTTTATACTGTCCTCGCCTCGGCGCCGCGTCGCTGCTGTTGCACCTGTCCGGCCTGACAAGCCGTCGCCGGCGCACTTTCACAAATCGCGCTGCTTTCGATCGCGCGAAACACCCCGCAACAGCTCAAACAGCGCTCCGAGAACGCTTCCTTCGATATCTTCGACGTCTTCACGAGAGCGGAGCGATCGCGAAAACCTGATCGCTCCGCCGAAATTTCACATCGGCCGGAAGAACGCTTCCGCTCGAGCAATCGATCGATTCTCTCGATCGATATCGTAGATGCTCACGATTCCCTGAAACGTTCACACCGGACCCAAGACAATCCCGCGATGCTTCATCGTTTCAGATCTCTTTAATTCTTTTTCTTTTTTTTTTTTTTTAATTAAAAAATAGCTCTATCTTCTTCGAAGCAAAACGCAGTTTCGTCGCGAGTTTAGTCTTGATTTAAAAAATTGCTTTTTTTCCCATATAAGCAAGTATCACACGAGGTAAAACGAAGATTTTTGAAAAAATTCGAGTGTGTTCACAGAACTACCTTCCGTTCGGTGCAGGCGTCGAGTGGCGACTGTCGTTTCTTCCAACGTTCAGTCACCGCGCACTGTGTGTTTCCACCCCCTACGGCCGCTACGCATCCACTTCTCCATTCACCCCCGTTGGTTTTTCCCTTATTCACCTCCGTGCCTCGTCGAAGCAATGTAAAAAGAAAGGTCATGCCGTTAAAAACACGACAAGCGGAATTGTTTTTTTTTTTTTTTTTTTTAATAAAAATCATTCTATTGTTAAAGTCACTTATTGTTAAAGATACAAGTCTAGTATCAAGTGAACTTGTATTTCTTCGCTGCGAATATATCTGTAAATATATTCGTGATTTTGCATGTAATTCTGAAACAAAAAACAAATGTTAAAACCCCATCATTTTTTTATGTCCGTCCGAACCAAAATCCTCTCGAGCCGTGCGGGTTCCTCTCCTAAATTTGCGCGCGATTTCGAGCCCCTTCAAGAATAAATCAACCGAGAAAAACCTGACGGACGGTATTAACGTCGCGTCCCGTGTCGTGGGAAGAGGCCCTCCGCATTCAAGAGAGGGTTAAACCGACTCCGTTATCACGCGTCCCTGAAACTGCTGCGAGTGATCCCCCGGAGGGATCTTCTTCTCGTTCTCCGTCTGATCCCGTCTGACGCGCGGACGATCCGCTTCAGGGTCCAATCCTGGCTGGCCTTTGCGCGCAATGCTGGTGCAGACGCGGACGGTTGAAGAAGAAGGAGGATAGGGGTGATAGCAAGAGAGCGGAGACGGGATATAGTAGGGTATTCTTATCGGAGGTCGCGCATGACGAGACAAGCTAATTGTGTTATCAGTGCGCAACGGACGCGCGTTGCAGCAATCCCGTCGTCGCCTCACGCTCGCACAAGCTGGCGCGCCCTTTCAGCGTGCATAGCGTGGTGTTTGTTTTCCGAAACGGCGCGCGGCAGACGCATCTCTAGTGCTGTCGACGAGAATTGCAACGAGCGCGTGACTTAGTAGAAACTACGAAATACGCAAACACCTGACACCTCAAGTCCGTTATACTCGTATATCGCTTCGGATAGTAATGCGTGTTACCCGGAGCAATAAATTACCTATTTCGTACATTTATACAAAATGTTAACGCAATACCGCGCGCGGCAATTATAGCAGCGCGCGCGCACTGTCATCTCGTTTGTGCAATAATTAAAATAATTGCAGGGGTGTCGACACGGAGCGCAATGAGTAGCGATAAGAAAGATTGGCCGCTGACGAATATTATCGATTTTGTTCCAGCTAGCGTAGCGTAGCTGTAGTAATCGGCATAGATAACAGTTGGTTTTGGCTTCGATGATTAAAAAAAAAAAAAAGAGCAGAGGAGAATCTCCGTTTCGTGTCTGACTTAATTAATACGACGCGGCGTATGAACCGAATCTCCCTAGCCGAGGTCCCATTCACCTCGGTATGAATATCGCATTAAGTCGCGCGAGCGAGAGATAGCTCTAGGCGGGGTGAGCCCCGGGAGAGAAACTACGAATTTAATAGAATAATAAATGGAACGCGCGCCGCGCCGGTGTGTTCGCTCGGGGCATAAATCAATGCTCCCCAATCGCGATTCGTCTTGTATGATAATAAGTCAGATTGCTGAAAATTGTAGTGATCTCACTACTACGGGTTCTCAATATAGAAATTGGAAAGAACATTTGACATCTTGGTTTATGCGTCGATATTAATTTTGTTTTAATTCTACGTTGTGGGTATGTACATGTGCCTGAGATTATCTGTCGGAAAGTTATTTACCGCGGAGCAGTACAGGGTCGCGGTTAGGTAATATTGTAGGATTTTCTCTTCGGTTAGGATTAGTTAGTCAGGTAAAAGACAGACTGTTTGTTAAAAACTATAACAGATTTAATTAATTAAAATCGAAAACTTGTACACGTGATAATTGTCAGCGATATCAAGTCCGTATTGGATCCGCGTAATTTTTTCGTCTTCTGTCTTTCGGGTGCAAGTTTTCTGTTTGCTTTTCTTCAGCATTACATTATGTTTAATCGTTATTTCTTTTGAATCCAACCTGTCGATAAGCAATCAATACGTCGAGTGAGGAAAAACGGAAAATATTTATCTCCAGTCGCACAATTTCATGTCGCGAGAATCTTCAACCGTTATATACGAATATTTGAAAATATATTACAGCTAAAATGTGCGCAATATAATTTCTACAATATAGTTAGTACAGTACAGTACAATATAGTTTCTACAGTATTTTAGAAGATTTTAATTTTTTACACTAATTTAGGATGAAAAAGGGTTTAAATTTTTGTAAAAAAAAAAAAAAAAGGGATATTCGCTTATCCTTGAATCTGCTCCTGATTGAATAAAAAAGTAATATACGGCCGCAACAGATGAGCCTTCATGTCTTTTAATTATACAAAGTTTCATCAAAATAACTCGTGTAGTTTTTGAAATTTTTGAAAAAAACAAATTTTTTCTTTGACTTTGACACCTTGTATCTTTGAAACTAAACCGGTCTTACAAAATATTCGCCTTGAATTAATGTGAGGAATCACCTCTTAAAATCTTTCAGAGTACTTAACTACCATCCTGTATACATGCTTTTTCAAGAATTTCTTGATTGCGAATAGAATGCAGCATTAATGCCAATTCTCTTCGCTTTTTTTTTCCTTCGAAGTGAACGAGTCGAGGAAACGGAAACACACCTTCACCAGCGTGGAATGTCCCGCGAAGAAACGCATATAGGTCTGTGGAGTAACACCTAAATTAATAATCGCGCCTTACGTCGGTAATTACACTCGGCGGCAGCTATTCGCATTTATGGGAGAGGGTTACGCGGAGGAAAAGCGCAGCGAGGGAAGAGAGAGAGAGACTCGTATGTAATTGCGCATTCCCGCGTACATATGTATCACTATGCAAGCGCGCATAAGTGCGCGGTCAAACTTTCTCTCTCTCTCGGTACATTTGCCATAATGAGTCTCGCCGTAATGAAACGCGCGTTTCCGTCCCGCAAGGCGATACACTCATGGAAAATAGAAAAAAATCTCATCAAGCTTAAAAAGTTATCCGCATGTTAACCAACTCTCATCTTTTTTCTAAAGCCAAGTCAAGTTTAGAAACTAACGTACATGATGGAGTTTGCTGATCATCATCGAATACGTACATACGTATCATCGGATATTTATGTAGAGATACGTAGAGAGACAACGTGCGACTCGATACATTTCCCATAATGAACTCGCTGGCACGTACCGCGCGTGTACATTGCTGGTTATCCGAGGGTGCGAGACTGGATAGATCGAGCAGTCCTCTGTGATGTTACAGGTTCAATGCATTAGTTTGCCTAAAAGGTTTGTGCCATCAGTCTCTAAACGTCCCTTTGTCGTTCGCGCAGCGCGCTTCCCCTTCCGTCTCATCCTTTCTCGCGCTTTCATCTCTCTCTCGCCCGAATCTCGCGAGATCTCTGTTCCTCGATCTCTCCCACTCTCGCACACTGACTGGTTTGTTCGCGCGAATGCATCCTCGGGGGAAAAAGAGGGCAAACACTATCCCCCTATGTATAGTAGTAGTACACGGCACGCGCGCACGTGTGCGCGCGCGGTCTATGCTTGTGTGTAAATTAAGTGCGTTGCATCAGTGAAATTCAGATGGGTTAGTGCAGCGTGTTAATTCACGCTAATGGACAAGTTATGAAAGTTTAATTGTCGGTTAGGCACACACACTCGCGGCTAATCTGCGGCAAGAGAATGAGATGTAAGGGGAATTGGGGAAGCTGGCGTTTCTCTGTGTTTTTGAAGAAGTGTTTTTCCTTTTTTTATTGTTCTCGCGGTAAAACGTAAATCATGTTGAGAGAGAGAGAGAGAGGGAGGGAGAGAAACGATTACAAATTGCTTTTATGTTTTTCCGCGAACGAAGTCTGAAGTGTGGTTGGACATAAAGAAATTTCTCAGGTAACTAGTTATTAACGCTAATACGCGACGCCGCGCGTTGCAACCGGTTGAAATGTTGATAAATATATCGCTGAGATGTCTGCTATAGAGAGAGAGAGAGGAAAAAAAAACGTTGCGCAACATGCTTTCTAACTCTCGCGGTTTCATGTTATCGATCGACCTTTAATGCGCCACGCGGAGTCAACCAGCTGCTTCGTGATTAGCGATCGCGATTTCTGCAAACGTTGCAATTGTGGCATACGGCCGCGACCGTACCGTATGCCGTTCTTTTTCTCTTGCCCCTTTCTCTCTCTCTCTTCTTTTTCTCTCACGATTCGGTCACGCGCTTTAGGATTGTAATATTACGCAAAGCTCTGAGAATTGCGTCTCTGCGAAACAATAAATCCGTGCTCTCATATTATTTTCCACAGCGAGGTGATATATAGTTCGGCTGATTAAACGCGCCGGAGAACTGACGCACACGGAGCGTGTGTCTCATCTGTGTGTTACATACTTTCTACTGACAACGAGATAAAAACTAGTTGACTCAAGAGTAGTTAGGTTTTGTCTCTTAAAATATTTCCCTACCTTTATATTTAGTTTCCTTTTATACTCGTAGCATGAAAAACAAAATTACAATTAAGAATTTGAAGGCTCGTGCAGTTGAAAACTAGTAGTGAAATTACACAGGTGATGCGAGCCGATCGCTGAATGTTTTGCGAATATAAATATATTTTAACTACACTTATATTTAAGAGTGTAAATTTTTACACTTGTTCGAAAATTGAAATTTTCAATCCTTTAAATCTATATAGGATTTGCATTACGTATATGAAATTCCGTGCCACAAAAACGCCGAAGAGTCCAGATCCGACTCCTGGCCAAGGTGTTTTTTTTTTTTTTCAATATAATTTCTAAATTAATTGGGAAAGGAAAATGGATATCTCATATACGTGATGCAAATCTAGCATCGTATGTGGATTTAAAGAATTGAAAATTTCAATTCGAAAAATAACGTGTAAGAATTTACACTCTTAAACATAAGTATTTAAAATATATTTATTCGCAAAACATCCAGCGATCGGCTCGTATCACCTGTGTAATTTCACTACTAGTTTTAAAATTACAGTTATTATCAGATATATTCAATGATTTAATAATCTTTTGAATTTTATTGTAATTCCGAAAGTTTTCGAAAAAAACTCAGCTGCGGTGAGTGGAAGAAAGGAAGAAACGGGATAGTTTTACTTTTTTTTTGTTTTTGTTTTTTTGGCAGTCGCGTGCACGAATAACGCCATATGCTCGCTTGTGTGCAAGCGCTGGATGTTCTCATTCCGGCTGCATTCGTAATTAATGAAGACGCACGGCGCCGATAAAAACAGAACGAACTATTTAAAAGAGGACGCGTAGGTAGCTAGCGTACACGTATATGTACACGAAGAGGTGGTCTCTCTCTCATTTGCATCCCTTCTCGCGAATAGGAGGAGCAGCTGCTGCTGGTCAGCGTCGCCGCTTACTTCATGTGCGCTCCCGACGTTTCTGCACGGTTTCACCGCTCAGGATTTCCTGTTTCCTGCATCGTGGATGACTCCGCGGGCGCTCTAACGTCGACTATATAACAGCAACATTCGCCTGCGAACGCACCACTCACGTCTGGATGCGTCACGTTCAAGTACGCAAAAGTGTAAACTTGGCGCAATACGACGATAATAAAATTCATATCGAACGCATACCTGGCTAATTAAATGTTCTTCAGTGACGATCTTGCTGCCACATCATCCTTGTTTCTATTAAAAAAAATATACTCACACTTTTATCATCTCTTTCACACTTTTATCATTTTCCACACATACACATACACACATCCGTCACTCGAACACGTACGATACATACACACGAAGCTGTCTCTCTCTCAGTATACCTGCCTTTTTTTTTCCTTACCTTGCAATTCTCGCATAGGCACGTTCGATCAGTATAGTTGATTGAACGATCGTAGGAACACAATGTAAATCTTTGCACAGCTTATTACACAGATTTTAAATTTAGAGAATCTTTAATTTTTCTTCCAAGTGTTTTCTCCAATTTGCGGATTTTCTTCCGCGTGAGAAAATTCGCAATTTTGATATATCTTTACAACGTGAGAACACAATACAGATCTTTGCAGCACTTCGCTTATTTTCTACAGTTTTACACCCTTATAGTATTTATTTTAGAAAGCGACACACACACACACACACACACAAAAGGCTCATAGCATTGACTCGTAAATCAAGCGATTTGGATTCGATTCTCGGCCCCATTGTCATGCAAATTGTTCAGAAACCCTGTGCCAGAGGCAAACAAAAAGAAGATCTTTTGTCCGAAGATCTGATGCAATAAATAATCGTTTTATACGATTAAATTATTTACGCGTGTGTGTGTGACTATAAATTGAAGTGAAAACTGTAAGAACAACACTATGTATATTTACCTAATATTTTATATCTTGTTGCTCTCGAAAAAACGGGCAAAAATAAATGAAAGAGTATTAAGACGCACAAGATCTGATTCCTTGTACCTCTCTCTGTGTGTTTCATAAAGATTCTATTCAGCACTATGCTTCTTTGATTCTAGCTTGCGCTTCTTATTCCACGGTAGTAATTAATAAACGAATTAATGAATTGCTCGGCGCTATATACGCGCGCAGGAATTTCACCTTCTACCATCCAAGTCTTTCAATCTCGCATGTTTAGTCAAGAAATTCAAGAATGTCGCGCATTCGAATAGTGATACTTCGCAACTGATCCACTTTGGAAATGTATATATTACGAAAGAATTGTATTTGTACACAGTCAAATACAGTTGACGAATAAAACGCGTCACGATGATTTTTTTTGACAAATGAAAAGATAGATTTTAATTTAGATAAGTCACTGAAGAGAATCCTAATGCGGATCAAAACGTTAAACATTGAACAAATCATTAAACACAGGAAAATCAGACATTCTGTTTGCTGTTCGTATCGTTCGACCATCTTTTCGTTTATTGAATTTTACGAGCGGAAAAATATACAATAACGATTTTTTTAACGCTTTACTTTTTTTTCATATCTCGCTCTCTTTGCTACTTGAGAGTTAGTTACAATATGTATCTTTAAAGGAGAACGTAGTTTTTCGCCGACAAAGGGTCTAGTGTGTATGACAGCGATACCGGCAGACAGCGGGCGGTGCGCGTTAATAACTGCGGCCCCGCTATAAAGCAATAAGTAATCACCGTCGCTGGTAAACTGGGTTAACGGCGGCGGCGACGACGTTGAGAGATAGGAAAACGTGATCGAAAATGGAACGGTTTACCGGCCGTGAGCGCATACCCCGGAAGTGCAATTTCGCGGAGCGGTGGCGGCGACGATGATGGCGGCGCAGGAGCCACCGAAAATAACCTCGTCGACGAAGAAACACTCGTAGATGCGATGAGAAAGGGTCGCTTAACTCGTTACAAGCTTTTGTTTGACAAAAAAAACTGATTCAAGGTTGGACTCGGAATGTATACTTTTATATTGCCGACGAGTCCGCGCAAACCGGAAAATGCGACTCCGAACGCTTATATTCGAGCTTGTCCATTTTACTGTTTTTTTTTTTTTTTTTTTTTTTTTTTTTTTTTCTTTTTGTTTTTGTTTTTTTGTTTGTTTTTGTTTTAAGCCAAAAAACTACACGGCTCTGTTTCTTTACGTTTTTTCTCAAAAGAAAATATTATTTTGCGTGATATTTAATATCTTCTTCTGTGCGCAGCCTATACAAGACTTTTATTACTTCACGTATGTTTTTGTTTCTTCATTGTCTCGTATTTCACGGAGGGAGAGACATAAACACTCTCTTTCGCGCGCCATTTTGTCTCAATGCAAATACTGATAAAAAAAATCCATCGCGCAAAATTGTGAGTTTAAAGAAAAAAAGACTTTGAGAGGAAAATTTTCTTTCTTATACGTGAAAGTAACTAAGTGAATTCTTAATCCGCGTTAAAAAATACGCGGAGTTGACTGATTCATCGTGCAAACTCTTTCTTTTATTTGTTTGCACTCAACGCCACGTTTGTTACACGCTGTTTGCATCAACGCGCGCATGCAAAACAATTCAAGCCGTCAAACTTATCACATAAAGACTGAACAATCTGGATTTTAGCTGTACGGATACGACTAATTGATTATAAAACGTGACCGGAAGTAGAATAATTCGTTTTATCAAAAAAAACACAAATATTCTGCATGTCTTTATCATTCGTTCAAATAAGTTTTCGATGTTTTAACATCTCTCTTCGGATTGTTTTTCAAAAAAAACACAGAGTCACATCCTTCCAATCGCATAATATTTACTGTATCTTCACATTTATAATGCAGAAGGAAATCTTTAATTCTATTTTTTTAATGTTTTTTTTTTTACAGAATTGTTTTATTTCTTACACGTATTTCTTGTATTCTTGAAGAAAAAGCGAGGTATATATAATTACTATCAGTGTTTTACTCTTTTTAATGAAATATGGAGTGAAGTGACGTAACAGACAGTTATTTAAGAGCCATTTAGGGTTTAGGCAAACGGTTTTTGCTCCCCGTGCGCATCTACCGCGACAGTAGAAGAAATAAATTTCACTTGTAAAATTGATTTCTTCCTCGTGCGGTATCTCTTCCTACTCGCCGAGTACAATTACTGCGAGATTTATCGAATCGATAATAGTGGTAAGAGAAGCAAATCGGATTTTTCTGCTCAATTGCACCGCCAAGGTCGTCTGGGCGACTGTAGAGAAAGGATTGAAGGCGCCATTCAGAAGATGCAATTACACGGGGCATCCACGTGTTTTTCCCCTTGAAAATCATTGAGAGACAAGAAGATGATAACTTAAAAAGAAAGAAAAAAAGATTCGCGCTCTTGAAGATCTCGGCCGGCGTGTTGCGTAAAACACGATTGTCTTCGATCATAAAATAATATGTTAAAGCATAAATAAGAGAAAAACAATGAAATGTTTCTAAGATTGTTATTGTGTGCAGCACACGTTTATAATTTTAGATTGATTATATTAAAATAGACTGTAGTGTACATTTCATTTTATTTGACACACACACACACACACACACACAAAACAAAAAAATCAGAAATAACGGACAAATGACGTCAAGTGTATTACTTACAATATATCCATCGCATCAGTCTCGATTTTCACAGATGAGAATCATTCAATATATCATCGGAAGAGATCAACATGATATTTTAGGAACACTTTCGGCAATAGTCTGCCAGCCATCTTCTTCAGTATTTACATCGTCTCGCCATTCTCTTATTAGTAGTACAACGGTAGTGTGCGAATGTTCTATTGGAAAAGTTCCAAAATGTATTTTATAATTTTGCACATGTGTGTCGTATCGGATCGAAACTTTCTTCTCGAAGTTATCGAAGCGCGTTGTAATATGTGTTCGTAAAATTACAGTTTTTTTGTTGAAATTTTTGTGTGGAAATTATACGGGAAGACACGTTAGCGTGTTTGAATTTGCAAATATACGTTTAAAATATTCGAAAGCCAAAAACGCGAACTCACGCGCGCTTATTTATATTCCTCTATCTTATCAATTTCCGATCCCTAACGGAAAACAGGTGAGACAACTGTTGTCAGTTGGTTTCGCGTGTCACATCATCTTGCGTCGTTATTCATTTATCAAAAAATTTATTGATATTCGCTTTGTATTTGTAGGTTAAATTTGCAAGGGAATCTGTGGCGCAATTTGAATAAAATAATTAACGGCTTAATGGAAGCGAGATCTTCCAGAATTAGAGAATCGATTAGCGCGAGTGAGGAAACTGCGTTAGAACTTCGTAAATTACGAGAAGCTGCCAAACATGCGGCTATTTATCACAACTACGAAAGCAAGTTTCAGAGAAGGACAGATCTTTCGCATGTCGTGCACGCCAGTCTACACTGTGTCCAATTTGTAAGAAATTGACATGATGAAAAATTTTTTTCAACTGTGAGCAGACGTAAATTAATCATCTCTCTCTTT
>QVOB01021847.1:0-13353 GCA_014839585.1 Pseudomyrmex concolor
ATATATATATATATATATATGAGAGAAGAGGCGTGAAATGTGTGTGGGGATCGATCGAGGGGGTCACCGAGACGGAGGCCCAAGTTCGATCACCTTGTCTTCCAACACACGCATACACACACACGCGCGCGCGCGCCCGGCGCCGATGATGTGGATAGAGAAGTACACGCAGGTAAACGCGTAATTACGCGTAATTAGCGGCTTGCGTTTATTAAAAAATATCAATTTGCCGAAAAGTCGGGGGAGCGAGCACTTATTGGGGCGCACGCCGCCGCCGCGTTGTACATCGCACGTGCATGTAGGTATATGTACGACGCATCACGCAAGCGATCGCGTCTCTCGGTCCGTACCTATATATATATATACGCGTATCGCCCGGTAACGTCGTTATTAAGCCGTGAGTTAATTAAACGTCCACGCTACATCACTGTCTAGTAACAAAGTATATTTCCTTGTGCAATTTAACGGCTCGCTCAGAATCACCACCTCGCGGTTTATACTGTTCGCGTTATCCATTACTAAATCTCATCGCGTTATCCATTACTAAAATCTCATCGCGCGTCAAGTTTCCGGTGGTTAAGAAGTTTGAAGGTTTTTCGGAGCTGGAAGATCATCTTTCGCTCTGGCCCTGACGAGGAGAGAGGCGAGGATCATCTCCGAACTCTCTCTTTGTCTCTATCTCTCTCTCTCATCTCCGGGGATTGGGGGTCTACCCCATAACGCGCAGGTAGCCACACGGCGTGTGTACGTATATATATATATATATGTACACACTATAACGAGTGCGGCAGTTTCTCATTAGCGCGGCCGCTTTTTCTGCCAACGAATTATGAATCGTTTTTATTGCTTTTAAAATTGCTAATCAACCGCTCGGCCATCGGGGGCAGTCCCGGACTCGTTATGCCGCGGTGCCCCCCCCTTTCGTGCCTACCGCGCCCCTTTTCCCTCTCGCGCCGACACCTATATGTACGTCCCTGCGTGCTGAATAGATATTCCGATACGTACACACACACGTGTGTGTGTGTGTGTGTGTGTGCCTTTTACGTACCTTTTTATTCTGCATTCACCACGCAGAACAAACGCGAACGCACGCCGATCGTGCCGTTTGTAATACGGTCGCGATTGATTTATTAATCCCTGTTTGATTTAATATCCTATTCGAATTACCTCGCTTTAAACGACCGCCGTTCGATCGCTCTGACGAGATAAGAGCTTCTCTCTTTCGTTACTTCTTTGTTACGTTCTATCGTCTCTTCCTTTCTCCCTCGAAGTATTAAATACTCGGATAATCGGATAAAGATCTATATGCGAGCGTCCCGCGTCGCCGCACCCTCGCCACCTTTCGAAACGTCATTTTCCATATTCCACAGAGATCCGTCCGAGAGAGAAAGAGAGAGAGAGAGAGAGAGAGAGAGAAATATCTACGCGATTACGCGATGAGCAATACGTCTCTCGTCGTGAGGAAGGTCTCGTCGATCTTTCCCTCGTCGTCGAGCGTTGATGAAAATGTCAGCCATAAATATTATTCACATGCGGCGCGACATTTCCTCGTTGTTTCTCACCGCTATTAACATAAAAGTGAGGAAAGTTGCGACGAGAGTCATCGCGGTCGCGCGACTCTATCGTCATATTCCGTCATACACACACACACGTACGTTTTAGCGTGACGCGCGGTTTTACGCGATGCGAAAGTTACACAAGCGAGAGAGTTTGCATAAAGAGAGAGACATTCGCGCGCTGCGAACAAAAGCAACTTTTCAGACACACAACAAGCTTTTCATGACAAGGCGCATTGATGAAGATGGCAAAAATCAAACGAAACGTCCGATTTATCGCCGCCGCTCATCTCCGAGCGCGATCTCCCTCGCCTCGAGGGCGCCGTTAGCGGGCGAATTGAAAAATTTCTAATTACGTCTCTCCGCCGCCGCCGCGTGCGGGATGCGATACACCGTTATGAATTTATACCGCGGTCATTATATGTATATATATGTATATACCCCCGTCGTTGATGCCGTCGCCCGCAGTGCCGTAGAGAGTGCGTGGCAAAACCCGTCGCGGTCTACGAGAAAGAAAGAGAGAGAGAAGCACAAGTCACTTCTTGTCCCGATAAAATCCGCGTTAAAGCGAGTTCCGCTACGCAAAATCGGACGTTATCTGTTTGCATTAAGTAGCCACTAAACCGCGCGGAACAGTACTTGACTGGGAATTAATAACCGCGCGTATGTATACGCTTCAAATGCGCTGATACTTCTATTTTTAGCGTGTAAAAGCGCGTTCAACGAATTAACGTAGGTGTTGTCACGTTCGTTTCCACGGTGCCGACCTCGGTGCGAAAATCTCAGGCAAGCGAGATTCTTACGAGCGCTTTAACAAAGCGCTTAATAGTAAAACATTAACCCTTTAAACCCTGACATTTACGTTCGACGCGAGTTTTTACTGGTTGCAAAAAGTCTGTAAAAACTTTCATGGAGTTTTGTTCAACATTTTAAATTAAGGAAATGACATTGGTTTTGATTTTTTTTTTTATTTTTTTTTAGATTTTTTTTTTTTTTAATTTTTTTTAGGTTTTTATTTTTATTTTTTTTTTAATTTAATCATTTAAGTACCTTTCAATTTTAATTTAATTTGTTAAACTTTTACTTATTGAGGTTCAATTTTATTTTGACTTGCGAAATTCTCCCCAGTTAATCTTACATATAACCTCTCGTTCTTTGACTTTCATTGTTGCTTGATTTAGAATTTTGTAGCTTGCTTAAGAATCGACTGACAGTTACAAATTTGAAATTTTAAAAGATTTGCTGCGAACACTTTTCTTGTGTCTGCGGTCGATCGCATTGTTTCTGTTAATTTTTTGATCCGCTGATATATATTGGCTGAAGATCCAAGTGATCAATACGTTCCAAAAAAAAAAAAAAAAAAAAAAAAAAAAAATTTTAATCACTATCGGTGGGCCACAGTTTATAAGTCATCTTTGTTTTTGAATTTCTTCTTAATTTAATTGATTAAAATTTTTATTTCATAATTCTAAAATTCCCCCTTATTTTCTCCCTTATTTTTTAGACATTATTGAATAATTTTTAAGATGTCTCATTTTCAAAACTCGGAAACAAGTTCAGAAGTTTGCAGGGTTAAAAGCCATGTTTATTGTGTCTACATTAAACACACACGCGTTTTGTTATACATTGGATTAATAGAAGACAATATCTGCGTATACTCTTGTGCAAACATCAACAACGAGGAAATATGTAACAATATCTCTCGCCTTTCCCCCAGCGTCGCAGTCGCGTTATTAAATTTTATAACGGCGATCATGGGGGGGGGGGGCGAGGATTTCGATCGGAGTGCATTCGCGGAGCGCGTTTTTTACCGCCACAAGCTGAACCGGCGAACCATTACGTCCGCAGCGGAGATCGGGAGGGGTGTTGCCGCCTTTTTTGTATCCAAATAATTTGCAATCTACCGCGTAGCACAGAACATTATTACGAAACATTGTAATTAGCCCGCAACTGTCTCTCTCTCTCTCTCTCTCTCTCTCTCTCTCTCTCACCCCGGGGTTTTTTTCGACGGCGCGTATCTCTCGCTCCGAGAGACGATGGGGGCCCCCGTAGATGCACGCGGGTGTGCCCGGGTCTTCACGTGGATCCGGATAACTTGGCGACTGTCCGCGCGCGCACGTTCGCGAAAGAAGAGAAAGAGAGAGAAAGAGAAAAGAAGAGGTGGAAGAGAAGGTTGCCGGCGGAGGTTCGGACGTGAGGTGATTGATCGGTTCCAATATAATGAGTGCCGATAATGACCGACACGGGACAAGGCCCGGCGCGAACGGAAAGCGATGGGTTCGTTCGATAGGAGCCCACGGAGAAGAGGATGTGCACGCGGTCCTGTCCCGAGAGAAGAGAGCTCCGTCCCGAGAGTGTGCGTATACGGCACGCACACACTCGCGCGTGCGTTGCACCTCGCCCGATGCGCGCAGGCGAATCTCCACACGCGCGCGCGTGTGTGCCGATGACTCGAAATGTCGGTTAGAAAAGACTTCCACAGAGAGATAAGAGAGGTATTTTCGCTCTCCCTCTCTCTCTCTCTCTCCCTCTCTCTTGCGTCGATATTCCTCTTTTCTTTCGGATCGGAGAGCAGCGCGTGTCGCCGCGGATCGGAGTCGCTCCGGTCACTTCACCGTATGGCGTTTTCAGCCGTGAAGTGTTGTCCCGAAAGTAAATTAATATATTATCCGGTAGTTATCGGGAAGATCTCTCTCTCTCTCTCTCTCTCTCTCTCTCTCTCTTTAATATTATTTTTATAATTAATATTATTTTATTGTTACTGTTATATTATTTTCTGTCAATATATCAAACTTATTGCTTCATCTTTTTTGTATATTATAAGGCGCTTTAGGGGATATTATCCCAGAGCGCCTCTTATATAAATAAAACAACATTCATTCGTTCATTCATTCTCTCTCTCTCTCTCTCTCTCTCTCTCTCTCTCTATCTACTTACTTTGTTATTACTTTGTGTTTTTTTTTGCGCTTAAGGGGATCCTATCCCGGAGCGCTTGAATAAATTACGCTTTCTCTCTCTCTCTCTCTCTTTCTCTCTCTCTTCGAGAATGAACGATGATGGTCTAACGGAGTTATAACACGGTCGCGCGCGATATTACATCCTATCTACCATCCCCCTTTGTTCGTGACTGTTTGTTAGAATGTATACGCATGATAATAGAGCGCGACGCGCGCGGGATTAAACGACTTTCCGCGTAACATCGTTATTAGTAATCTGATAGACCGATTCAAGAGTATTTGCGAAAGAGATTTATTATATTTCGCTCTTCGCGAAATCTATTGATGCGCGCGCACAGTTTGCGCATCCGCGGAGTATAGTTTAATAAATAAATGAAGCCGGATGAAATTATGACGCGCGCTTATCTCAGATATACGCGTGTATTTTCCTTTTCTCTCACCTGCGTGCGTATCGGAAGTCTCTCGCTTGATTTGCGGATTAACTTTGCTCTCTTCTCCCTCCCTCTCTCTCCCGGATTTTTTTTTCTTTTTCCTGCGCCCGCCGCGCGGGTCACGAGGGCGTGTCGCCGCGAATCCGGGCCCCCAGCTTTCTTTTGTCGGCGACCGGGTGCTTGCTACTCAAGAGGGATGACGTGTCAATTTGCTGTTCCTTCCTTTCGTCGCGCACCTCTTTATTCCCATCGCTTTCGGTGTGAATTCTCTCTCTCTCTCTCTCTCTCTCCTGTCGGCGCGCCGTCTTTTGCCGCCCGAAGAGAGACGACGAAGGAAGAAAGAGAGAGAGAGAGAGAGAAAGACGGGAAGAGAAGCGAAAGAGAGGAAGCCACGACGAGTGGAAGCGAGACGGATCTATCTGTCGGTTGTTATCTAGTGACGCGTCGGGGATTACGTTTGTACGATTCGCCGGCGTGGATGATGTTGTCGCCCATGGTGTCGGCGTTATCTCGACACGGTAGGGCACTTACCTGCCGATAACCGTTCTCCTCGCTTCTTCTTTCTTGCTCGCACATACGCACGCATCTACTTGTTGTCGTTACTTGGCCTCTCCTCTCCTCTCTCTCTCTCTCTCTCTCTCTCTCTCTTTCTCTTTCTCTTCTATCGTTTTTATTTATTCCTCCCGTCTGTATTCTCTTCGTCGCTCCGCGACGCTCGTTCGCGAATTTCGCTCGGGCTACCGCCTCTCTCTCTCTCTCTCTCTCTCTCTCGCCGCGTTCTCTCGATTTTTACTTTTACTCTAATTTGTACGGTGACACGAGTGGAGCCGCGTGCATTCGTAATTAGTCCCGCGGCGAGAGTCTTATTTTGACCGTCTCTCTCTCTCTCTCTCCTCCGAGAGAGACGCGTCGTTATTAATCCGCGTGTATATTTTGTCGCACTTTACGCGCGACGCGTTCAGCGCCTGCTTTCAGCGTTATTTAGTCTTCCCGCCTTAAAAGGGGGATTATTTATTGAGTCGCATGCGCGCGAATAAAAAAAAAAGAAAGAAAAAAAAAAAGAACAAGAAAAAAAAACCTAAGAGTTAGGTTTGAGATAACTGTAAAGCACCCCGTGTACTTATCAATCTCATCAGGTGCACTCTCTTCGCGGCGCTTAATATATTCATCGCGCAGATGAAACGCTTCTTCGTTCTCGCCTCATTCATTTTCATCCCGATCCCGCTTCATCTCTCTTCTCGCGCGCTCAACACAACGACACAAATGCCGCTCCATCGTTTTCCGGAATTCAGCGCAAGAGAGAGAGAGAGAGAGAGAGAGAGAGAGAGAGTTCGAAGGAAAGATATCTCTCCGAGCGAAGTCTGAAGCAGGACGGGAGAGCAAAATTGACGAGAAATGGCGGGACGGACGGACGGACGGACGGAGGAAATATAAAGATAGAAGGACTCTCTCCTGTGTGTGCGCGCCCGCGCGCGCACTAACACTCCCGGCGGAGTAATGAGACGAGGAGAGTTTATCCCTCTCCCCCTCCCGCGCCGCGCGTTACGCGATGGATGCTGTTTATGCAAATGCAAACCACGAATCACGTCCGGTGGCAATCGCTCCGGGAATTATGCCGAGAGATCGGCATGGAATGATTATTCCGCGGCGCTAAACTCATCTCACTTCGTGGCCCCGGCAATTCGGGAGCCCGGACCCCGGTCGCTCGCGCGGGCAACCTCGCACTACCCTATTTAATTCAAATAGGCTGCGATGCGCACGCAACCGTTCGGGTCTCTACACGCATTTGACTCTCTCTCTCTCTCTCTCTCTCTCTCTCTCTCTTTCTCTCTTTTTCTTTCTCTCTCGAGTACATACCGTAGGTATTGAACGAGGAGCGCGCGGGTTGTACTCGTTTTTTCGGCGCTGCGCCAACACATGATCACACAGTGCGCCGAAATTTTCGGCAGCATTGAACCCCTTTTTATGCGCACACGTGTAACACGAGATACATACACGTGTTTCTCTCGAAGATTCTTATTATTATTCCAGCTTTCTCACATTCGCTTTAGATTGGTGGTTTTTGTTTTTTTATATTTCCAATTTATTTTTATTGAGCGTCCTCTTACGTCTGAATTTATTTTTTTTAATAAAAGAAATTAATTTTGCTGAAAAATATTCTCAGTTTAATTAATTAAAAACTTAATACACACTTAATTAATGGTCGATACTCATTGTCTGTAACGGATCGCGTAATCTTTTCGGACGTTTTCATCGACGCGGATGCAAACTTTTTTGAGCTTCTCAGCATTATATCTTTAATTGTTGTTTTGCTGTTTGAATTTTTATTAACAGAAACAATCGATATAAATCGACTAGCGCAAACGGAAAATATTTATCGTTAGAACGATCGCACGAACACACAATCTCACATACGAAATAAAGTCTCAGCCGTTATAAACATGAATATTCGAGAATATGATGTGACAAAAATACGTACAACGTAATTTCGGTTTTTACAATTATATTTCCTAGTAAGATGCAACTTTTGTGTTGTACGTACTTCCGTTGCGTATGATCTAACGGTTTTTTTTGTAACTTACTTTTTAATTTGCTATGTACAGACACTGAAGAAGATCCAAACCAGGATCGAAACGTTTGTTTAATCTCGAATAAAGAAGTTTTTTAACCCGAACATCTAGTTTTATCTCGTATTGGCCGTTCCCTTATCATATTTCACGAGAAGCAATATACACAATTATTATTATTTTTTTTTTTTATTAGCGTATTATTTCCACGCGACATACCCACCGCGCCATTTTCTCGCGACTGTTGTTCAAGCTTCAGTTGAAACTCCTCGCAAAGGAATTATTATTATTATTATTAAGTGGGAAGTGAGAAAGCGGTCTTTTCATCGTGCGGTCGTAATTTCATCGCAATCGCATCTGCGTGTGTGTGTGTGCATTGGTTTCGGTGCTACGGGACGAAACGAAATATGTATGTAGATCGCATATCCGCGGATGGGTGGAACGACAAAGAGACTTTTCCCCCGGCGCGAGAGACGACGACGGCGGCGGCGGCGGAGAGGAGAAGAATCCCGTGCGCTGGGTTGTGGACGCGAGGAACGTAGTCGTGGCCCATTAGAGACTATCGGGAGTCCGGCGATCCGGGGCATAAACATGCTCGACACCTCGCCGCATCGCGGTAATGCGTTCGTAACTCCTCGGTAATATCTCGGTGCCGCTCTCGCTCTATATATGTATATATATTCCCCCGTGTGTGTCTTGTGTTTATCCTCTTTCCCAGCGTCTCTTCCATCCTCGTAGCCTTTATTTGCCCTCTCCCCCTCCTCTCTTGCCCTATGAGTTTCGATACGAGGAGGGCAACATATCGCTCTTTCACCTCTCACCTCTGCGTAGTAAAGTTCAAGAACGTTCGGTTGCGCGTAATTTTTCGGCGCGAATTAATTTTCTTCTGAATTGCCTCGAAATTTTCACGCGCCTTTGAACAAAATAATCCTCCCCGATCGGGGAGGATCGCAGCGCGATCGAATATGGATCACGAGTCGTCGGACGAACCTTCCTGGCGATGTAACGCGAGGTTCAAAGAGGTATGTACATTGAGACGTGAAGTTTTTTCGGCCGAGGCTAATAGCGACATTAGTCATTTCGCCCGACGTCACTGATATACAAATGGAGGCATCAATAACGACTTTAGGCGCGAGCGAGATAACGAAGAATTCTTACGGCGAGGTCGGACGAGCGTGAGATTGAACCGCGGCAACACCGAGCCGTTTTTTTTCTTACTTCCGGCCTCGATGGAAACGTTTTAGCGTTTAGGTGGGTCAACGTGCGAGATTGAGATTTCAACGTGTGTGCTTCTCTTTTCTCTCCGTATTACGCGCCTCTTTTTCTCGCACACGCGCAAGCTCTGCGCGCGGCGCGAAGAACCCGCGGTGATATCGACGCGATCGAGGGCCCGATGAGAGAGATAAATGAGCCTCGAAAGAATTTCGTTCTTTGGCGTTTTTGTGTGGTCCTCTCGCCGCTTCCTTCTCTCTCTCTCTTACTCTCTCTTACTCGGATAAATTACGATCGGCCATAGAGAGACTGTCTATCTATCTTTTGGACGCGACGGTTAAAATCGTCGCACACACACACACACACACACACACACACATACCGAGCATCATCGAATAGTTTAGATCGCGCGTCATCTGATCGAATGTAAAATTCGCGAACACATCGATGACGATTAATAAGATTCTCGCGCAATACTTACATCGATATTATTTTGAAAAAAAAAAAAAAAAAAAAACTTGGATGCGAGACGATATCGTGTTACGTAACGCGAAAACGTCAATTTTCGCAACCATCGTCTCTGAGAAGTGCGGGTCATAAAATCTGCAACGATATGTTGACGTCGCCGGGCAATAGGCGTCCGTCCGGTTGGTTACATTTGCAAACGGTGTTAAGTAGCACGGAGAAAGTAAAAAAAAACAAAAAAAAAAAAACACGGCGCGTTTTGAAATCTGTGTATACACACATCCGCGCGCGAGTCTGTAATTAAAAAATTATTAAAGTTACGAGTACACTTAACCTCTCGGTTGTATACACGAGCGTAATAATTGAGGTAACTTGTTGGTACAGCTGTTACCTTCGGATCCTCTCGAAAATTACACTCGGGCGTGAGGAGAGATCATATACTTCGCAAAGTGAAAACAAGTGGAGGTCAACAGCGAGAGAGATAGAGAGAGAGAGAGAGAGAGAGAGAGAGAGATTGCGAGAAAAGGAGAAAAAAACAAGGACACCCGAAAACGAAGACGGGAATGATATAAAAAAGATCGCGGATTAATTACTCGTAAATCGCAATCAAATTACAGAAAGCGTCGATAGGGAGGAGAGGAAAGAATTCTCTTTTACGATCTCTATCTCTTTCTCTCCATTATGTCCAATCACCGATACGACTCCGACTAATTTAGCATTTAATTACGCAAAATTCCGTTCGCGAGTTGTCTCGTTTTTAGCTTCTCGCTATCAGTTTTAAAACTCTCGTTCGCGTTCTTAAGCGCCAATTCTTTAAATGTCCCGTGCGCGATAAAAGAGATAAAAGCGCGCGGCGCAGGATCGAAGTGCGTGCGTTTTGAAGCGGCCCTTTTTCAGGGGAGTGGGGAGGAGGGAGGGAGCTCTCTCGGACGCGCTCATCATCTCTCCGGCACGGCGGCGTGATTAATGCCACGGGCGAGTCAATAGACTCCCGTTTTTCATTTGACTTCAAAATTGTATGCGCGCGACGCGCAACCGATTACGATGATGCGTCTATTATACAAAAGAATTGCCGGTAAAAAGTTCACATCGACGCTGTAATGTTCGGATACATGCGCGCCCGTATACCGCGCATTATGCGTGTGTGATACATTGCCTTAAATAAATTTCTTCGCGCTCTTAGCACGGCAAATGGCGCGCGTCTGTCTTGCATATATCTTTTTCGCTGTATATACTTACCACGACAAAAATCACGTAACGTTGTATGTAGTTGTTTGTGCGCAAAGTGATTTAGATTTGCTGTAGAAATCGCGCGCGTTGTTTAGAATACAACCGCGATCCAATTCCATGTGCCGCTCACGTAATTCCGCGCGCGCACATACACACACGCACACACATACGAGCGTTTTATATCGTCCTATCTGTTTGCATATCTCTCTTCAGAGCCTTCTATTTTGCGTACACGCTCGGCGAAACACGGCGGCATCGAAACGTGGGCGACAATCGACTACGGCTACTGTTGCAAGAATATATAATAAACGTTTGGCGCAAAAACTCGACAGCGCGCGTTTAATTTCACAGAAGAAACGTAGGCATCTGTCGCAATCTGGCGCGTGATGAATCTTTCACGTCACGTAAATCTCTCGTGTGCGCTGCGAGAAAAATAAGCAAAAAAATATATCGATATATATCTGCTAGCGCGTTTTTCTCTTCTCGTTTCGCGAAAGTTCAGAGAAACGGAAATAATCGAGAAGAAAAGAGAGAAACAAGGAAAATTCTGTGTGTTTCTTTATTTTCTTTCTCTCCGCGTGTCGACGACCCCGGGGAGGGGGGGGGGAAGGATGCAACATGTTAATTGAAAACGCGTGAAACGCATGAATCTAATCGCTTTCTTCTCGTGCCGGAGAAAAGAGAAAAAGAGAGAGAGAGAGAGCGATACACTCCGACACGGTCGGAATGAAACCATAAATTCAGATCGGACACATTAGCGTGTTCGCCGCTACGTTTTACGTATTGCGCGCCGGTCCCCGCGCTTGGAATTCGAAATAACGAAGTTTATGACTCGAGCGCGTCGATGAACTCTAATCGGAATCAACGTAAAAACGAATAATTTTAAGCGTTGTAAATAAGAGTGTTTTTTTTTTTTTAATAATCTCATTGGAAATCGATTTCTTCAGAGGAAGCTAAACGCGTTTCTCCCGACGAGTCGAGAGAAATGTCGTTACGGATTAAAAACGACGTCGCAAAGTTACGACGATTGAAATGTCATCCTCGCCGCGAGACAGAACCGGACACGTTCGATTCTCCGGGTACTTTTCGCGACGCGTATGCAAAATGCGAAGTGAATGCATAGAAATGATCGGCAAGAGAGGAGCTTCCGTTTTATTGGCGCCGTATTGATTTATAAATTGTCGAGCGTTTGTGGAGACAAGGGGGCGTTGGTTTATTAAAAAGACGTAAAACGCGATTTATCGAAAAAGGGTTCGCATTTCTTCGCGATTATTTAAAGCGATTCTCGCGCGACAAAGTCGATTTTCTCTCGCGGCTGCTTTCCGCAGAGAGAAGCCTAAGAGCGGCCAGGCCTATGAGAATGTGTAATCCTTTAGCTGCCCCGTTAGTCAGCGCAATGTCCACGGGTGGTGCACATCGGCAACTACATAGCCGTATACACGACTTGTCGATGCGTAAGCTATGTCAAACATAGACATATACTTCTATTCTGTGATAAATCCACAAGAAGTTGCCATTCTATTCTGGGCTATGTGCACGAGCAATCAAATTTAAAAAAAAAATTAAAAATTTATTCTTGAACAGAAGAAATTTTTTTCTCCTGTCTCTCCCTGTCTTTCCGTGTCTCTCCCTTTTTTCCCTGGCTTTCCCTGTCTCTTCGTGTCTCTTCCTGACGAAAATCATTGATTCCTAGACGTTCTCTGCCTCAATGGCTAAGATCAACGTGTATTAAAATTGTATTTAATTTCTTTTTAAATTGTATTTAAAATATCTGTTTCTCCGTGTCTCTCCCCTTTTTTTCCATGGCTTTCCTTGTCTCTTCATGTCTCTGCCTAACGAAAACCATTGATTCCTAGACGTTCTCTGCCTTAATGGTCAAGATCCAAGGGTTATTAAAATTGTATTTAATTTTTTTTTTAATTGTATTTAAAATACAATATCTGTCTCTCCGTGTCTCTCCCTTTTTTTTCCATGGCTTTCCTTGTCTCTTCGTGTCTCTGCCTAACGAAAACCATTGATTCCTAGACGTTCTCTGCCTCAATAGCTAAGATCAACGTGTATTAAAATCGTATTTAAAATATCTGTCTCTCCCTCTCTCCCTGTTTCTCCGTGTCTTTCCGTGTCTCTTCGTGTTTCTCCGTGTCTCTCGACTATATGAAAAAAAGAAATTTAATTACGAAATTTGATAAACATTAAATTTTCATACGAATAAATGTGAAAACTACATGTTATATTCAACGACTGAGGCAGACTGAGGTTGTTTTTCCGACCAGCCAGTTTTTTTTTTGTTCTCAACCTGTACTCACCTTTACTACGTAACCGTGGGCCCGCGAAGCAAAAGAAATTCGAAAAGCGCAGAAGCTCATAGTGGGGGATAGTTCGCGTAGGAAAACTTTACTGCGCTGTATGCGCAGTGAGCGCAGCGCAAAGCCTCAGATTTCGTTGATCTCTCGAGAGTGACGGACGTGTTGTCGAGTTACGCGCGATTTACAATTTTTCTATTTTTGGTAAAACAAGTTCGTATGCAATTTCGTGCAAAAGTCATCTTCTTTCTGCGTAAATTCCTAAATAATTTTGTTTCTACCGCGTGTATTCGCGATTAAATATTTCGCGAATATAGAAATTATTAGTTTTCAGCTTCGCAATTTATTTATTTCGAAAAAGACGGACATAATTTCACCGCAATATTCGAATGTATCGAAGCGCGCGATATTGCGATTCTTCTCGAAGTCGGGCCGGCAAAACGATTACACATTTTCTTATAGGTCTGGCCGCTTTCAGGCTTTTCTCTGGCGGAAGAAATCGCACGCTCGCGAGCAACAGCGCGCGGAACAGGTTCGGCGGGGAAAAGAAGGACAGGTTACGCACAACCGCCCTTGTCAATTTATGAACGCGCGGCGCGTCGCGTCGCGTGTTACACCTCTCTCTCTCTCTC
>QVOB01021850.1:0-21020 GCA_014839585.1 Pseudomyrmex concolor
TTTAAAGAGCTGCGCGACGCTTTTTTTTTTGCTTATCAAATTTTGAATAACACCGATTGAATATTTGGAACGTTGGCAACCGTTTATTAAAGATTCACCTGTCTTCTTGTATACATGGTCATTAAATGGTATCTGATTTCATTAAGATTTGATGCGGGGTCTCTGCCGTGAACTAAACACTTGTTGAGAATCGAAACACACCGCCGTATGATTTGTATTAATAAACAATATTAATATATTGTATAATAATTAAGTCCATAAGTATATATAACATATCTGTAGTTATATAAAACTACCGCGAATGTGAATTGTTGTGGCATTCTGATCAAAGTTCGAAAGCTTTATTTAACTCGTTTTTCATTGTATCTTTGTAACTTCTGCAATTTGACAATTCGGATAATTACAATGCAGTGTTTAAGATTATTTGGTGAGTACATATGTATTCAATTACGTGTATGAATTTTATACAAATATAAATTTATTATATTCCCATTATTCTATTCATAGCAAATACCTATAATGTGTCTAGAGGTAAATATGTTATCAACCGATATATTGCCTCGTTCTCTATGTTGCCGGATACTCATCAGATGTTGTATAAAACATGCAGGTAGTTTAAAAATATTTGATAAAAAGATTTAACAGTATATCAGTTTTGCTAAAAAGAGTAAAAAAACAAAAATATAATTATGCAGGGACTTTGCGGAACAAGAATTAAAGCCTTTTGCTGCAGAATTTGATAGGAATCATCTTTTTCCGAAGGAACAAATCAAGAAAATGGGTGAATTAGGTCTCATGAGTTTGTGTGTGCCAGAATCTCTAGGTGGTACAGGATTGGATTATTTAGCCTATACTATAGCCATGGAGGAGATCTCCAGAGGTTGTGCAAGCGCTGGTGTTATAATGAGTGTGAACAATTCGCTCTACTTGGGTCCTATTGATAAATTTGGAACTGACAAACAAAAGGAAAAATATATAACTCCATTTTTAAGTGGTGATAAAATTGGCTGCTTCGCTCTCAGTGAACCGAACAACGGATCTGATGCAGGTGCTGCATCTACAACTGCCAAATTAGATAATAACAAATATATAATTAATGGTACCAAGTCATGGATAACAAACGCGAATGAGGCTCAGGCAATAGTTCTCTTTGCGACTACTGATAAGTCTAAAAAACACAAAGGTATAAGTGCCTTTTTAGTGGACAGGTCAACAAAGGGTTTGACTGTGGGCAAGAAAGAAGATAAATTGGGCATTCGGGGCAGTAGCACTTGTTCCTTGATTTTTGAGGATGCTCAGATACCTAGTGACAATATTTTAGGCGAGCCGGGAATGGGCTTCAAAATTGCAATGATGAGTTTAGGTAAGCGATAACAGTAGGTACACGCAATAATTCGAATGTGGAAAAAAAGAAAGATAGGCACGTTCAGCACTTTTTTTTAGATGCTGGCAGAATAGGTATTGCGAGCCAAGCGTTGGGCATAGCTCAGGCATCTTTGGATTGTGCGATGGAATACGCGTCCAAGCGTCAGGCTTTCGGTCAACCCATCGTCAAATTGCAAACGATTCAGCAAAAGATCGCCGATATGGCTCTCAAACTGGAGAGCTCGAGACTGTTGACGTGGCGGGCAGCTCGGCTCAAGGATAACAACAAACCGTACACCAAGGTACAGAATTGTATAGAATATGACACGCGAAATTTTTTTTGTTAATTCTTTCAATTAATAAAAGAAAGTTATTGTGTCTTATCGAATAATTTTTTATTTTTCTTATTCTTGTTTTTTTTCTTTAGGAAGCTGCTATGGCTAAGTTATCGGCATCTGAAACCGCCACGTTTTGTGCTCATCAGTGCATACAGATTTTAGGAGGAATGGGATACGTGTCGGACATGCCAGCGGAACGTTACTACAGGGACGCGCGCATTACAGAGATCTACGAGGGCACGTCGGAGATCCAGAGACTCGTGATTGCCGGAAATCTCATTAAGGAGTATGCTTACAATTAAGAGAGATCGTTCACGCGGCTTATAACAACATAAAACATCTTCCTCCAAAGTTTCGCTCTTTTTATAGTCGAAAGAAAATATATATATTTTTTTATTATAATTAAAACTGATTGTGTATATATATATCTATATATATATTAATATAGATCTTTGTATGTTTGTACGTATAATAAGAGAAATCAAAGTAAAGATGTAATTTTTAAATATGATCTATCTTTTAATTTTATTCACTTTGTTTTTTTGTTTACTAAATAGATATATGTGACTGGATTGAGAACATATACACGTGCGTGCGCTGACATGTATATACGTAAGAGAACAGAACGCATACACGTTATTTTTATATATTTATCATGTGTTTATACACATATACATATTTTTGTGATTTTACTGAAACATTATTATGGCAGCGATATGGAGAATATCAGATTCTTCTCTTTTTCTATCTACGACTTTCTTCAATTTTGCTTACACATATCAGAAACAGCTAGAGTCTTCTATTATTGTTAAGTAACTATTACCGTAAAACGATAGTAGGATAAAAGGTAAACCCCCCATGCGCACAAGTGTGGAAACTTGTGCGTCCAACGAGATGAGAAACGTTATACATTAAGGCAAAGGTGGATTCGTTAGTTATGAATTTTAAACGACACAAATCCGTCCCGCGTTTAGAGATTAATTAATATATACCCTCTCAATAAAATAAATTATGCCCAGCTTTTTGGTTTTTTTTCCTCATATGTATGCATATGTTAATAAGTATTTATGTGCACCGTTTTTATCTCTCATCGCTACCACTTATTCGTACATAAATAAAGAACACAGCTGTCTTTCTTAAACACCTGTGTCCATATTCTTTAATGTAGTAGAGAATATATGTTTACAGTTTGTGCGACATAATTAAATTATATACTTTGTTATTGTTTCTCTTTTTCTGCTATTTAATTACATATATTAGAGATCCCAACGTGATGTTGCGAACACAACTGCGATTCCACCTTTATTATGTGAACTTCCTTAACACTTATTGAAACGTTCTATTTATTTATTCTCGGGATTCCCTTCTTCGGTAAAAGCAGTCATGTGTTAATTATATTATTCTCAAAATGCGCGATATTTTGTATACATTGGTTTTTGTTTTTTTAAAGCAAAAACAACGAGCGATACATAAAAATTCATATTTTTACCTTATTTGTATTTCTTTATAACACAATATTCGTAACAGAATCTTGTTCAATTAAGAAATTTAAAAAAAAAAAAGATTTTGAAAAATGGAAAAAAAAATCGTAATCTACAAAAATAGCATATAAGCATTGCCACAGAATATCTTTTTAGCTGATTTTACGTTTTAGAGATCCATTGGAATGCAAATAAACGTTATTACATGTCACTTGAATTTGCTATTCATTAGTACACCTCTTCTCCTCTTATCTTTTTTTTATGTACAATATAATGCATCCTTTCAACCACGTTATCACTAATATTGAAATAGCCTAGACTCTTCTACGTGTGTATGTTTGTGTGGGTGTGTATGTATATTGCTGTTAGCACTACTTCTCTTTACATAGAATACATCGTCGTCTCTCTCTTCTTCTTTTTCGTTCTCAGTGGAACGCAATTCAGAGATTTTAATCTGTGCTATTGCATGCAGTACAATTTAAAAATTCATTAGTTCAATTTCACTTTTTTTTCCCGAGAAACAGAGATACAGATGTGTACGTCTCACATTCGTCGATGAACGAACGAAAAGAAACGGAACACTCATATACTCGAATTCTAACATTTTCTGTCTTGTGATCGAAGGATTCCACTGAACAACTGTAGATATATATATATATATAGCTTTCTTTTTTTTTTCTTTTTTTTTTTGATTTTTGGAATGTTTTTAAAGATCAAGTTCCTGATTATTATTATTATTGTATATATACATGTACACTTTCTCAGAGTTGAGAAAATACTTCTGAAATCTTTGTCTAAAAATACACGATCGGCCACACTTTCAGAAAATAATACTGATTTGAAACACACGGACCATTACAATATAACGTTAACATTTAGATTTTCACTTGTACGTTAGTACAGTAAACATTAATGTGAATTTTTAAGTATTTAACTACGAGAGCAAAAGAGTTGCGATGTTAAACAACAAATTTCTTTTGTTTTTTTTTCTTTTTTATCTATACTTTTCGGCAAGTACCGCTTTATTTAACGAATTCCAATGCTTGTTTTTTAAACAACCACCGTTAAATATTAACAGCTCCTCATCTATAATAATTAAATTGTTTTCGCAGAATATCTGATAAATTTCTTTTGCAATTACGCATTTAGACTAGAATCAGTTTTTGACTCTGATTCTTTTTATTTTCCGTTTTCTGTTTAATAACAGCTACTCTCTCTCTTTCTCTCTCTCTCTCTTTCTATATATATATATATATATATATATATAATGTAATAACATTTGACTGTAAATACATTTATCTAAAATGCTTATAAATGTAAAATAAATTAAAAATTGCAAGTAATTTGTAATAAACATTGAGTCTAGATGCTAAACTCCACAAATTGTCGATCGTGTGGAATCGTCTATGATAAGAGCGTAACAAGGTGTACATTTGCGTATATATATTTGACTTGACATGTATAAGCAAATTGAGTTAACCATTCGTAGGAGAAGCTGTCAAAGCCTCAATCTTCGGCACGCATACCCCGTACTTCACCTTGATGTCTTTGCTGTAATCAAAACATATCTAGAATAGTCTCAGAAATTCGATTCGACCGAAGAAAAATTATATAACTTACGTAAACACACATGTTAAGCCGTGCCAGCGATCTATCCAGCAGAATACTTGCCTATGGAAGTTGGTGAATAGTCGCCGCTCCGCTTTCTGAATGAAGCTTTCCACGCGGGTTTGCAGGCCAAACCATTTGAATTCGCATGTGACTAGCTTGTAACATGTCATGACAGGCGTAACGTTATGTTTCCACTCTTTTCCTACGAGAGGGCCCCGTCCCGTTTTCTGGGACTTGAATTTAATAGGATCCTCGTCTTCCTTATAATCAGCACTGGCGATTGAATCGTTCGCAATATCTATATGCACCACTTCTCTCATCTTGAGCTTGTCGGGTGACAATTCATGAACCTTTTTTTACAAATGAGGAAAACAATAGTGTAAAAAGACTGGACTTTGCATAGACGAAGTACTTTATGTAATACTTACATTATGCTGATCTCCAACGTCGCCAATATGAAAGGATTCTATCATAATCACAAAATTGTCTTTCATATAGCCCGGATTCTGAAAAACAGATGACATCATGTTTTTCATAAATTAAATATTTTGTATTACATATACACAAATGTATATATAGATATGTTTGTTAAAACTTACAGTTATGACTGTTTTACAGTATGGGTAAGCATTCCAAGCCTCCTCATGAATTTCTAACGAGTTCTTTGGCAACAAAATGCGAATGAAAGCAGGCACCTTACTAGCTAAGTGATAAATTTTATATGTATATTGGCCTGCCGAATATTTTCCACCCAATAGAGGATAATCCGTGAAAGGTTCATTTTTCAACACTTCGATGCCTTCTCCACCGCCTGTATTATTTTTACTAGCCTCTGCCACGGAGTATAGTTGAGCTACTTGATACTGTTAGGGATAGAACCGTCATAAATAAAACATTGATATGTTTTTAAAAAGAAATACAAGAAAAAAAACATGTATGTATTTTTATCAAACACATTTATGAACTAATAAAATTGTTATAAAACGTTCTTTAAATTGTTTTTAAAACATTTGCATATTTACAGGTAAATTGATCTAGTTTTTTTTCGAGTATTATATGCAATCCATAATTAAAACTAATAATCAGGACAATAATAAAAATTGGTTTTACGTTTCGTACAACAAAAAAAGCGGCTTCTAATTACATTTTCATTTGTGACGTCTATATAAGATCTATATAAGGTGCATATATTGTTATGTAAACAGAGCAATTAGATGATTGGCATATTTGTTAATAGCACAGCATTGCTAAGAATTTAAATTTCAGTCATGGTTTTTGCAATCTAATATTCTTGCAGACCTGTCTCAAAATGGATCATTACGAGAAGCAACATCATCATGACAGATAAAATACACACCTCTTCCACTGTGAGGGGCAGAGTGACACGGCTGTAACAAAAAATTAAGAGAGTTATGTCAATGTTGTACAAGTAAGAAAAAGACGGAAAAGATCATAGTATAACAAGATCGCGTAGCCTTGAGCCACGACGGCTTTTTTTTATGCAACGGAGAGAACGAATGTGCAAGGATCACTGTGATAAATAACCGCGGCGTCGATGACGAAAGTCAATCTTAATTAAATCAGAAATCTAAGAAAGATTAATCAATAAATCGTACATTTCGTATCTGCCGCTCTGCACCATACACGCGAATCAATTATCAGTACTACTCGTAGAAGCCTCAGGTGTGCTGAACTTTGATCTGCACTTTTTTCTACTCTCTTCTCTTTTTTTTTTTTTTTTTTTTTTTTTTTTTTTTTTTTTTGTGACCAGTTGTGTATTCGCGAATTTTGAAAAGATCAGATGTTTCTGTGATCAGGTTTGGACCGGACTGAAAACTCGCGATTTTCTTAATTCTGTCTAGAAATATTTCCACGGACAGACCAATCGTTTTGCAAGTTTGGCTTATTTCAAAGCTCAAACACTCCAGTTTTCTATCTATACATATATAATCTTTGAAAAATTATATCTATACTAACATAGATAATAATTATATCTATACTAATATAGTACACATATATATTAGAAAGAGAAAAAAGAAAAAAAATAAAATGCAGAAGACACGCGCAATGAATAGATCTTTAAAAAGCAGCCAGTGAGGGATGAAAAGACTTATTATTCCTCCCACCCTCTTCGCTCTCTTGTTCTCTTCTTGTTCACTCTCTTTTTCATCCCTCCTCCAGTTATCAACGAAGATCAGTAACGATTGCACCTCTTTGATCGATTGCGAGGGGGTGTTTTTGGTTACGTCGAGATTCGGTGAAGATCGGCATTGAAAAATGAAACACAGCCGTTCATTGAGGCACGCATTTGACAACCTCGTTCTCCCCGTTTCCGTCTTCTCCCTTAGAATAGTGTTAAACTACTTACTATTCCTTGATGAGCATTTTAATCGGAAAGACGGCACATGGACCAGCAGCGCGCAATCAGCAGATTCTCGATCGCCAACGGGAGAGAGAAAAAAGGAGTAGCTACCGCCACTGACCCCGACTACGAAGTGCACAACCTCGTCGACCACAGGAAAATTCACGGGCGCTATCTCGTCTGTTATCAACTCTTTTGTACAGAAATTGTACACGCGTACAAGGAACTACCTCGGTGACTCGCCACCCGACTGACACACTTGTGGGCCGCTGGTGATGACCACTCCACTCCACCGCGATTCTTCACACACCAGCAACCGCGCGCACCACCACGGTTCGTGTCCAAGAAACCGCTCGCACACTTTTACGCGCGCCCCCCGTACACGTGTACGATTCCGCAGTTCTCCTCTTTCCCCACCAGCTGCTTACTGACCGACCGCTTGTCTCCCAGCCCTGATGCTGGTCCAACTTTGTCGATGACGTCATTCCAAAAAGGAATTTTGGCCTTTGCACATATGTAACCGATGCGTTTAACGTCGCCGCGTCGTGCAAGAAGCAACGCGATAACCAATCAATTTGAAGGTCTTTGTGCACCAGCGTTACGACGATTGGTTGCGTCATTTTTTTTGCGTTATATACACCGCATCCAGATTTATCGACACGAGAAATTCAATGAAAAGGGTGATTTAAAGGTATTGCGTACGCGATATTGGAAATCAAGCTTGGAAGAAATATGACCAATCGCGCTCGAGCAATTCGACCGGTCGATTCAATCCGATTGGTCGATTCTTTCTTTCGAGATCTTGAAACGGTGTCTCTCGCAGCATCTGCAGCGAATTACGGGACGCGAATAAACCCGCCCTTCCCCTCGAGCTACGTTTATTTGCGGACAGTGTATACGTATGTATGCGTTCGAGGGGAAATAGTTGTGAGTGCTGGTTGTGGCGAACGTAAATGACTGCGAACGGTGATAAATAAGTTGTATTATTTACGTTCTTCATCGAGAGAGACGCGTTCGCAGTTAAACAAAGATGCCAAAAAGGAAAAATCAGACCCTAATCGATTCTGACAGCAGCGGGAGCGCGTCGGAAAGCGGTTCCGACTTGGATAATGTAAATAGCTTAACCTTTCCGAGTTCCGTGTGCCGTCCATTAAAAAAGTTGCAATAGAAGCTGAAGACATAATAAATTAACGCATAAAAAAAAAAAAAAAAAAAAAAAAAAAAAAAAAATCGCAATCGCCGACCTTCAGCGTTTATTGCACGACGTTTTTTGAAACTATGCTGGTCGTTCGAGATAGCGTGGTATATAACAATTTGCAATAATGTTTGTTAAATAAGTAGTTTTTTTAATCCAAGACGACATTGTTACACAATGAGTAATAACACGTTGCAACATTGTGTTTTGTCACCACATAGAATATGATGAACAACTTTATTCAGAATTGTACACAGCTGATCACATGCTAATCTGTGCTTATTATTTTTTAATAATACTGATTTTAGCAATTTCTACTTTGATATTATATGGTTTGTCTCTGTGTGTACTTTAATTATCAGGATCTGTTGTCATTGGCAAAGAAAAAGAAGGGAAAATATCAAGATGATTCTCAGTCAAATGAGGATAACACATCCGTCAAGAAGGATGTCAAACACGATTCAGATAGTTCCGATTCCGACGACAACTGGAACAACAAAACCGGAAAAACAAAAAAAAAGAAGGTTTCGAGCAAAAAGAACAAGCAAAAGATGACAAAGTCTAGCACGGAAGATAGCGCCAGTGAGAAAGAACCAGCCAAACAGCTTTCGGAACCAGAAGAAGGTATTTAGAAAGTAAATTTATATGTAAAAAATGTTTTATATAATTTTTCTAATAATTTTTTTTCCGTAAATTGTGTTATATAGTAATTAATAATAACGTGACGCATATTGCCTTCAATAGGTGAAGTGTCGGATTCGGATCCGAGCGTTTCCGACTCCAGTCAGGAAGAATTTAACGATGGTTACGACGACAAACTTATGGGAGACGCGGAAGATCAAGCTAGACTCGCCCAAATGACCGAGAAGGAACGTGAGCAAGAAATTTTCAAACGTATCGAGCAGCGTGAAATCATGAAGACGAGATTTGAAATTGAAAAGAAACTAAGAATGGCCAAAAAACAAGAATTGAAGAAGCAGAAGGAATCGAAAAAGAAGGAGAAAGGTATCGAAGAGAAGCAAAAAGTAGATAGGGCTCCGGATCCGAAAGAAAGAAGTAAAGATCGTAAGAAGACCATCGAGGAGAAGCAAGATAAGAAATTCCACGCGATGTCATTGCTGAAAGCCAGACGTGAGGAAAAGAAAGAACGAGGTAAAATATTTATATAATTTTCTTTTCATACATGGGGTGCAAATTTTTATATTATTTCTTTATATGACATTAGAGGAGAAAGAGAAACAGAGAATAGAACAACAACAACAAGAATCCAAAGACGTGGAGGAAGAAGAACTGGAGGATGATCATAAAAGTAGCGGGAATAAGACGAAGCTCAAAGCGTCTGACATATATTCTGACGACAGTGGTTCGTCAGATAGCGGAGATGAAGAAGATGCGAATAAAGCCACAGGATCTCGAAGCAGATCGTCTTCGAGCGAGAGCCGCGATTCCGATTCTGACAACGACAAAAAGTCAGTTTGCTTTTTAAAATAAGATATTCTGATTTTTTGAAGCAGTTACGTTGATGTTTAATATAATAATAATTATTATTATTTCAGATCGGTGGCTAGCGCTAAAGCAAAACCCAAGAAACCGGTGTACATCAATACCAAGGAAGATCTGAACAAAATTCGATTGTCCCGTCACAAGATGGAGAGATTTGTTCATTTACCTTTCTTCGACAGAGTGGTTCAGGGTTGCTTTGTCAGAATCGGGATCGGCAATAATAACGGTAAACCCGTCTATAGAGTAGCTGAGATAAGTGGCGTGTGCGAAACAGGAAAAATTTATCAGTTGGGCGGCACGAGGACGAATAAGGGACTAAAGTTGCGTCATGGTGCACAGGAACGTGTGTTCAGATTGGAGTTTGTTTCGAATCAGGAATTCACGGATTCGGAATTCTTTAAGTGGAAGGAAACATGCGCGCTACAAGGAATATCAATGCCCACGTTCGACGAGGTTGATCAGAAATTGAAAGATATCAAAGAAGCGTTGGTGTACGAGTTCAAAGAAGAGGATATTGAAAAGATAGTACGCGAGAAAGAGAGATTTAAACAGACTCCGTACAACTACGCGATGAAGAAAGCTCAGCTTATGAGAGAACGGGACGCGGCTAATTGCAGAGGAGACGACGAGACCGCTAGTCGTCTCAATCAGGAGCTGAGCGAGCTCGAAGAACGTGCGTCGGAATTGGATAAAATGCGCACCGCAACAATATCCAGTATATCCTATATAAACGATCGCAATAGAAAGAAAAATGTGGAAGAAGCTGAAAAAGCTATAATGGTAAAATATTCAACATATGTTTGTGTTGTGTTTACACAGTGTGATGTAACGTCTATAAAACTAATATTTTGATTTGTTACAACAGGAGGAATTGAAGGCTAACAAAGGCAAGAAAATTGACGATCCGTTCACCAGGCGAAGTACCAAACCGAGAATGGTGTACAAGCCGGAAGATGAATCAGATGCGGTCACAACGGTTCCGGTTAATGATAAAGTGAGCCCTCATCCGACTGGCGATTCGGTATCAGCTGCCAACGACAAGGAGAACGGACAGGACTCTAAGAAGAAGCAAAGCACGGAGGATCTGTTCAATGCGCATGATTTCGACATAACAATAGATTTGGAAGTTCCTATATCAAGTAAGCAGTGTCTCGCAAAGAATCGTGTTCGAGAATTGTGTGTAAATTAAAAAAGTTTTTTTTAATAATAATTTTGTTTCTAGACAATCCGGTCAGTGTTTTACCCAAGCCCATTAACAACATCAAGGACACGGGACCTCGTCGATCATTGAATCTAGAAGATTATAAAAAGAAACGCGGTCTTATCTAACATTTCATACGTTATCTAACATTTCTTACGCATCATGTAAAGAACATGATAAAATTTTTAAGTTACTACGGATATTTTGTAAACAATTCACAAAGATATCTATCGATCGAATTCATTTATCGAATCTTCTGAGTAAATATCGAGACAAGGAAAAGAAGATATGTTCTATATATGTAATTTATTGACTGAGAAAACGTAGATTATTTATACCATTAGTACCGTTATACATTATATTATTATTGCTGACTCCATCTATTTAATACGTTGAGTGTGGTTGGTGGTGATTTGCTAAGTTTAGGCGCAAAGTTATCTAGCAGACATTTGTATATATTGTGTGATTATGTATAATAAAGAAAATATACTAACGAAACGCAAAAGTAATCGATGTTCAATGGTGTTTAGAATCTTACAAAGTTTGCATCGAGCTATATATATGTATCATCCATAAGTAACGATATAAGAGATGTGACGTAAGAGCACCGGTAGCTCTTACCGCTGCCAGCAAGCTCCGTTTTATTGATGACGCTCAACGTATTAATGATGGTTCTGAGATAATGTGGTTCCTATTATGCAGTTCACGAGACATCACGACGTAACATGACGAGCAAACAATTTTATTGAGACGTACGCAACTGTTGTTCAACGATATGATGACATTTAAAAAGAAACCAATTAGGATTTGTTAAATTTTTTCTAGAACATGTGGTCTGTATTTTGATAGCATAGCACGTTGGTAGGTCGTACTTTAACGACGAGAAAGAGAGAGAAGGAAAGGAAGTATGTGTACAATGAAGTTATTTGTCTAATGAGCAAACTGACTTAAATTGTGTGTGTTCTCATGAGAATTAATTATTTATTGTGGGGGAAAGTATGTGTTGGAAACTTCTGTCTGACTATACTTTTATTTTTTTTTTTTTTATCAAAATTTGAGAAGCACTGTTGTGCATCAACGTAAAAAAAAACATATGTGTGTTAGAAGCAATTGGTAGCAGAAGTATTTCGCAATCAGTATATACTAGTTTTCTCATTTAATTGAATACAATTAAGCTAAGATATTTGTACATAATTACGCGCCACTTATATTTTTTTTATACACATGTAATATGTCGTCTTGAACATATGATATGGTAATTGTAAAGCCTGCGGCACAGAAAAGATGCTTCTTTTCGAATCGACGCAATTTGAAGCTCAAAGAATCGTCAAATCCTTGTAGCGCGAAGAACAATATTGCGATCCCCGCAGGCTCGAAGAAAGCACGTGTACATCACGACAGGATGCACGATGCTTCGTGATGCTTGTAATATTTTATTTCTCACAAATTGTTTTGTGATTATAGATAGATTTTTTACACATCTTTTTTGTTATAAGCATTGTTTAGGCACGCACGTTTAAAGGAATGCTGTAGTTGAACATAGAAGTGTAAAATTTTTTTTATTATTTAACCATCTATGATTTTTTTACCTACTATATTATTTAACCATCTATGATTTTTTTACCTACTATATTATTTTGTCCATTAGAAAAAGTTTTAAATAATCAAAGAAAACGCAAGTAGTTCACACATGTATCGTACTTACGACGCAATAATCCATGTATTTGTATATATGAATATTTATCGAGGGATAAGAAACATGCTAATCGTTAAAACAATATCGACATATATGCGTTTTTTATAATACTCAGAGAGATGACGTATACATATACATATATAGTAATTATGTCTATACACATACGCTACTTGTGCTATCCACATCTACTAATGGATTTTCCAATTAGTGATATTTTATTGTAAAATTGATTTTATCGTTGAGATATTTCTCCTTGTGTAATCGCGAGGGCCATATACAAAAAAAAAAAAAAAAAAAAAAAAAAAAAAAAAAAAAAAAAAAAAAATTCACATTTGTCATATTTACTTCGTGTACTTTATAAGTAAACATCTTATTGGATTTTCATGTAGAAATATATTGTTACATTTACTACAAACAATTCTCATAGGATATATATATATTTTTTTTTTTATAATATTGTTCAGTTAGTTTTACTTGTGTGTGCGTGCGTGAAGTTTTTTTAAATTATGTAAAATCTTAAATTTTAATACGGAAAAATCGTAAAAAAGGGTGTAAAGTTTGTGTTCAATTGTATATAAAATGTAAAACGCTTCTGCTTCTGCGTTATCTGTCGTGCGATTGATAATATACAGTCGCGCATTTTGAATGTTTCGCGAGAACTTTGGCGCGCAGTCGCGACGCATATGCGCCCTAGTAGAGCGCACGCCGCTGCCCATATAAGGTAATTTCCCTACGTCCCTGGCGGCGATTGGATCGCGCGACCGGTATATGTCGCGTCAATGACTAATTCGAAACGAGCGTATATTGTTCCGCGAATCGATTATTGCATGCATCATACACCGGCCCGAATGAATTCTCTCGGAACCGATTGCGCGACTCGCGTGTAATTTTTAATAAAATAATATTGTAACGTGTCGTATGTTATAAAAAAAAAAAAAAAAGAAAGACCTACATATTTTATGTATACGTCGCGCCGCGTAATCAGAAACGCTCGTGTTACACGATGTGTACATTTCGCACACGTGCTCGAATATCAAAAGATTCGCGAGTCGCGCGATTTTTCAGAGTCGCGCGCGGCAACGTTCTCCTGGCAGGACCGTCGTCGCGGCGATGCGAATTTTTGGCGTGATGCGAGTGAGGGCAGCCGACGGGCCAATCGGGGTAGCCGGTCGCGGCGGCGCTGAGCGCGCAGGCGTAGGGATACAGTGTTCGTTCTGTTGAGCCGGCTGTTCTTGCGAGAGAGGAGCCTCCCTTCCCGTTAGCCTGTGTGAGAGCCAACGCGCGACCCCTTCGACTGGACTATCGCGCCGCTATCCAGTTCAATCACGATCGGGAGACTCCGGAAAAGTGTCGGTTAAAGTGTGCTCATTCACGTGACTCTACCCACCGGCTACGCGGGTTCCTACGGAAAATGGTAAATATCCTGACGAGTGCACCTTCTCCGTCTCACCACACACCATCTCTCTCTCTTTCTCTTACTCTCCTATTTTTCTCTCTTTCATCCGCCGTATACGTTAATCGACCTGAGAGAGAGCTGTCCATAAACGTGGACGGCGATGCGTCTGCGACGGTTCGTGGCGACGGGCGAGGCCGCCCGGCACACGACGACTTTTTGTGGTTATGGCCGCAGCAGACGCGCCGGTCGCCATTTCTGCCCCAAGGCTCCAGGCTCGCGCGATAGAGATACACCTTCTCGCAGGAATTCGAATTTTTCGCCGTCATCAATTCCGGTCGCGTCGCGACAGGGAATTTCATTCGTGTCGTTTTTCTCATTTCCCCTGGGCTCGCGGCTTAATATCGCGACGATACTCACGGAACTCGGCTTTCAGGAAGTGCATGATTCATTTCTGTTTCGATGAGGCGACAGCCAACCGATCGGCAACGGCGGAGAATCTCGCGCTCGTCACCGACGTATCGCGATTACTCTTTTTCTCTCTTTCTCTTTCACATTCTTGTCTCTCTTTCTCTCTCTCTCTCTTTCCCTCGCTCTCTTTTCTGTTTCTCTGTCTGTCTCTTCCCCCTTTCTCTCTCCCTCCCGCCCTTCCCATCGCTCCCCTCTCACTATCTCTCTCTCTCTCTCTCCGTATCTTTCTCTCCTCTTTTATACTCGCCTTTCCGAGCACCGCGCATTCAATAGCATAACATGTGCAATTTCAACAAATTCGATTTTGTTTTTTTCGACATTCACCGACCAGCGTCATGTTACGCGTCATGTAATGACGATTTCCCATTATCGTGTAACGACTATGCACTATCGCTCTCTTCTGTCAAGCAAAGTAAAATCGAAAAGATTTGAACTTATGTTTTTAGATATATATGTTGCTCTGTTTCAAAGATCACCGGCGACAACGCGCGACATAAAAGGTAACAGCTTGCCGCGTGAGGAAACGCCGATGGCTCCGATTCGTTATCGTGACCCATCCGTTAATGATGCGTTTACATGCGAGACACAGATATAAATAGGTATTCCGAAGCCAGAAGCATATATTTACTTTCTTTGTCCTCTCTCCGGGAGTTTTCATTGAGGAGATATTTATTGCCCGCACGCGACGTGTCTGTCAAACTCGAGTTACAAGAAAGTAGCTTGTCGTATTTGTATTTTCGTTAAAGACGCACGTACGCAGACGATCCTTTGATCTTTCGGATAAAGTTAAGTCTGTTACGTGCGTTTTTTCGGACAGTTTCAACAACTAATCTGAGATATTTCAAATTTTTAATCAATTCGTAGATTAACGAGATATTCGATTTGCATCTCACATGAAAAAATATTCGAGTCTCTAAATTTTGATAAAATTGTGCGAGTTTCGCGAAAGATACTTCCTTAAAAAATTGAGGAAAAACAAATCGACCGGTCAAACATCATTTTCTCTCGAAAAGAAATCGTCACGTATTTATTTTGGTCGGCGCTTTGAGTCGCATTGACTATTTCTATTCGAATCCAACTCGTTTCTATCTGAGATCCATCGATAACGCGGCTCTCGCCGCGTTATCTCCCGACGATTTTTCCGAGGCAACGATTTAACAAAAAACTGATATATAAAATAAACCACGTTTCAGATTTTTATTGCTGACGGATTTGTTTCGTGTTGCACGTTACACCTGCTGCACATTCGAAGGTAGCAGGATACATTTCGTACACACGCAAAAGAGAAAGAGAAACAAAATACACATCCGACAGGAATGACAAGAACAACCGTGTCGTGATTGTTGCGACTAGGAAGAGTTGTCTATTGCAAGGTCGCGAACACATGAGTCAGACGTGTGTAGTTTACGCCGCGAGAAGTAACGAGTCTTTGTATTAACAGCCAGTGATGCTCACGTTGTTTTTTTTATCAAAACCACTTTCGACTCGATATAAATAAAACCGTGACTCGAATCGGTAAGAGTTTGCTCTGTGTCACTCTTTTTTCCATCCAAAGAGAAGTTCGCACTTGCAATTATTTAAAAAATATCACAGACGTTTTGACAACGAAGTAATATGTAAATTGAACATGTCTAGTTTTTTTCTTAATGTCAGATAAGTCTAGTTTGTTTTTTAACGTCATGAAATAACGTGATTCACGTGTGTGCTTTCTCTTATCTAGGATCTTCGTAGTAATAAGCAAATATGAGATAACTGAACGATAATATAAAATTTCTTGTACACGCAAGTAAAACTTAAGGTATCGAGTTGTGGAATAAATGGGATTTCTTGTTTTCGGGATTTAAAGATATAAAGTTTTATAAATATTTTAATTGAGTTTTTTTTTTGACATGTGAGATACACGTCTCTCGGCGACGAGAGAGAAAGAGTGCGGTTGACTTTGACCCGCTAATTCTCTCTCGTTCTCGGCGCATCTCTCCAAGAATGACAGTGAACTAGAGAGGAAGAGCAATGCACGGCCGAAACGGTACGCCGGCGACCGAAGAGAGAGGGAAAAATTCAATGAACTTGTAAGGAGGTCGGTTATTTTCTTGCGAATTTAACGACTCCTGAAGGTCACACAATACAACGGATCGTTCTCAGAAAGTTCGTCGCGACGCTCTTCTCCGAAGCGCATCGGTGCGTGTCATTCCTCGCGATCGAATCGCGTCGATGAATCGAAGAGAAAATCTCAACGCGCGCAAACTTCACTAATTGCTACAAGTTGATTAAAATTAATTCCAACGTTTTATTATTTCTTTTTTTTTTTGTAATTCGATTTTTTCCGCTGCTCTTTTTTGTGAGAGCTCTTACAAACACGTGTCTATCGTAGCGCACATTCTTCTACGCGCTTTCATTTCGGGTGTAGAAAGTGGAACAAAGAAAAAAAGAGCAAATTTATTGTTCGAAACGATGGGGACGAAGTTGGGCTAGTTCGTGATGAATCATCTTCCGTTTGACTTTCTGCGCGACTGGTACGTTCGAGGGGGAGAGTATGTATGCCGTGTGGAGAAGACAGAGAAACCCCCCCTTGAGACACCCTCTTTAAAAAGCGTCTCGTACGTAATATCGATCCAGAAGTGTTACATCCTCTGTATTCACTGACCGTTAAGTGTCGCCGTTTCTCACAGAATCCCCTCCTTTATATCCTAATTTGCCGCCCGTTGCAGCTCCTCGATCAAACAAGCTGTAAATACATTTAGCATTGATATCAAATTTGAACGGATGATGAGATCACACGCATACACAAAATCATACCGTGTCCAACATTTAGTTATTATTTCACGAATTTTCTGTGATGCTGAGAGAGAGAGAGAGAAACGAACAGCCAAAAGTTTGTAGCACGCGGCACGTGCCCAAGAGCTAGGGGATAACTTTAGAAGTGGATCGTCGGATCTCTCTTTTAGCATCGAGATTCGCGCGTGGGAAGAATTTATTTTCGGTCAGCCGTGCGCGTTTCCCTCTTACGTATTTTGCCCGCGAAACAAGCTTAAAGATCTCGGCTGACATACGATGTGTGTGTGTGTGTGTGTGTGTGTGTAACTGCCGGATCTCGATGTATCGTATTGACGAGATTGATATATCTCGCTAATGACCGCGTGCCAATCAATCCGACCCGCCCGTTAGCGCGGCGCTAATCAAGCAGTTTCAATTTACTGAACGTCGACAAAATACCGGAAATAAATTTATGATTTTACACATTATTCATTACGGTTTTTAGTAATAAAAAATTCAAATCGTTGTCTCCTTCTCTCTTTGCTGCTCGGATTAATATGTGCTTTGTCGATATCGGTTTTTTTTTTTTTTTTTTTTTTTTTGAAATAAAGAAAGATAAAAAGCACCGCTATGTAATTTTCTACATCAAAGACGAGAGGCAGATAGATGTCGAAGTCATCGGACCTCGCGACGCGGCTTACGACGCCTTCCTCGAAGATTTGCAGAAAGGTGGTGCCGGGGAATGCCGTTACGGTCTCTACGATTTTGAATACACTCATCAGTGTCAGGGTACATCCGAGGTAATGTTATTTTCTGTAACAGTTTTACGAGACAGTAAACAATACAGGCAAAATAAAACAATATCTACATTTGTATTCTATCAGGCTTCCAAGAAACAAAAGTTGTTTTTGATGTCGTGGTGTCCCGACACGGCCAAAGTCAAGAAGAAGATGTTGTACTCGAGTTCTTTCGACGCTCTGAAAAAATCGCTGGTTGGTGTGCAAAAGTACATACAAGCAACGGATCTGTCGGAGGCCTCCGAGGAGGCTGTCGAGGAGAAACTTCGAGCCACCGACAGAAATTAGGATTATTCCAGCGAATCCCAAAATTACTACTACAAAATACAAAAAAAAAAAAAAAAAAAAAGAAACAAAAACAAAAAAAAAAATAAAAAAACAGTAATGCTCTATATACTGTCGTTGCATTGAGGATTCACAGGTTTTTACATACAATTTTTCACTTTTAAATGAGACCGATTTATCAAATATTTTGCGCTATATATGTTAGTCATCAGAAGAGCATAAGCATTATTAAATAAAAGCGAACAGGAATGAAAACAAAAACATATTATATACTAATTATATATAATAAGAGATAATTGTATAAGAATACAAAACAGTTTACAACCAGTCAAGCAGGAAGAATGGAATTATTATTATTATTAATTATATTATTATTATTATTATTACATTTTTCTTACAGGCTGTAAAAAATTTACATTTAAATTAAATTTATCTAATTATGATCTCCTTACTATGTCCTGTATCAGTAAAGCCTGTATTATATTCCCAACACTAGCACATTTCATGAATCATTTCGCCACGAACCAAGACCCGAGCGACTGCACTCAGGTGTGGTAAAATAAATAAAAAAAAAAATTTATAAATTACGAAAGACAACAAATATTTCGATAACGCAATTTTTTTCACAACCAATATTTCGATAGGATGTAATTCTAACTTTCATTTATACAAATTACAACACGAAATCCGCTTAATTTATATTCTTTTCTTATTTCTTGTACATCACATTGCTTAAAACCTGTTACCGAATGTTTTGTAATTTAAAGTGTAAACACAAACTAATGTACTTAGCATCAACAGCATCAAAACGTTCGCTCGACACGTCGACTTGTTCGCGCTCGATGCCAAGGGATATTGCTGCGACATGGATACCGCGATAACTGCAAAGAAACAACATATTAAATTTTATTGGGAGTGATAAAATATTAATTAATAATATATAAATTTTTAATTTATAATTGTTCTCGCGAGTAGTGAAATATAAACGAGATTTTGAACTAAAACGACACCTGCTACGTTGTTCTGTTCCTGATCGACGTCCGTCTCAAGATTTTCATTGGAATCGAGAGCTGCGAAGTAAGAATAATTACGCCTCGAGAACTTCCAGAGAAGACAACATATATAAATATAAATTTGTATTGGTTTTATTACCTGGAGCCCCGTCTGTGTGAAAGCGCAATATTTCCGATGGATAGCCCCAACCGTAACGATTTCTAGACAGAACGACCGCCTCGTAGTGGGTCGCCGGATCTAGGCCTGTCAGATTGAAGGATCGGACGTGTACAGGGCTTCTGGCGTTGCTGCCACTGGGTATGTATAATTTGTGCCAGTCGCCGCTGCCACCTTCCTACGACATACACAAACATACATGTATGTAACACCACAAGGTGTTCTAAAATCAGTCTTTTTTCAAGATCAAAGAAGCGTAAATGTGTAAAACAAACGTGCATAGACAAACTTTTATCTGCAAGTTATAGATTTTATTACGATATTACTACCTAATATCGTTACGTAATAAAGATTCTGTAATAATACAACACATGCGGTGCTTTTCGTAATTGACTTTGAATTCGAATGATATCGCGTGCTCCGCCGCCATCAGAGTCGTAACGCGAATATTGCACGAATCCATCTTACATCTTGAGAATCTTATTTCTCTGAAAGAGACGCAAGATGAGATGTCGATTTATTTTTATTATATTCATTTCATCAGAGATTTTTTGCACGAAGATTTTCTATTGTTCGATAAGCCCGGCCTATTTCGATAAGAGATCCTCTTACCTTGTATTTGCGAAACCAGAATTGATACTCGATGATGGGACTGTAACTATCAACCTCCCAGATGAAGTAGTACGACGTGGCGGACGAGTTACGCGATTCCTTCTTGAACACAGCCGGATTCGCGATCCCGGACACTTCGATGCTCTTCTCGGTGACGCCCATCGAGTTCGACGCTCTGCAGACGTAAGAACCGTAATTCGTCGGTTTTACGTGTCTCAGCAGCAAAGTGTGGTCATCTACCCTTCTGTGTTTCCTCACGTTATTGTTCACCGTTTCGTTTTTGAAATACCATTCTACCTAAAAAGATCGTTGCGCAATAGTTTGACATCATGCGTATCTGTTAAAGAAAATATCGGGGGCGACGTTATGTTTCTCCGCGCAAGATTTACCGAGTGCCGCAATGAACGCGGTAATTTTCCTTCGCTCTCTTTCTTTTGCGCGAGAAAAAAAAACAGATATCGTAAGTCACGTTCTCCGCGAATCGATTTGTCACGTGCGACTGGCTTTAGGGGATCACGGGTGAGAAATTGCTTGACAGATAGGAAGGGCGATTTCATTTAGTTACCGAGCGTGAAGAACTCGTTGAGATCTAAAAAGACGATTCTTATACGCCAGGAAAATATTTTTGTCTTAGTTGTTGAAATCTCGTTTTTTCTTATACATGTGTGTGCGTGCGCGCGTGGGTGTGTGTACGTGTTACATAATGCTTCAATGCTCGTTTTTAGAGCGCGCGAACGTAAATTGATTTTCTCACAATATACGCGCAGTTTGTTTCGAGAGAGAGAG
>QVOB01021856.1:0-10808 GCA_014839585.1 Pseudomyrmex concolor
CCGCCCACCCACCCTAACCCTCCTCTCTCGAGAAGCGAAAGAACGTCGTTAGTTCGCGTACCGTTGCCGGCTTGCCATCCTCCATCCCTCTATAGACGACGCGAAAGCTAAAGGAGAAAGGGGTGGCTGACGGTGGGAGGGCTGGTTGCCGAGGGTCGTCGTCGACCTTCTCTCCACCTTTTCCCCTCGACTTTTCTATCCTTTCCTCTCGTCTTCCCGTCGCCGTTGCTTTCTCTCTTTCTCTCTCACCCTCGTTCCCTTCATCGTCGTCGCCTCCACCCCTGCGCTGCTGCGTCGGAGGCGAAGGGGTGAAACGCGCGCGCGCGTGCGAGTGAGAAAGAAAGAGAGAGAAAGAGAGGGTAGGATTCTGTGTTTGAGATAAACCACCCTTCTCGTCACCGACGCGCTGCCACGTGTGCGCCAACCATTTTGCTGAAACATAATGTAACTCGGAACGATGTTAAAATATGGCGCGGCCTTGGAATTACACGCTCGCCCCCGCGTATATTAGAGTTACTTGCACTCTTTCTTTCTCTCTTTCTCTCTCTCTTTTTTTTCTCCTTGTCTTTCCGATTCCTCTTATCGAGAATGAATTCTAGCAGTTTTGCCGGGCGCGATTGAATACCGCGGACGGCGTGACGATCGGAATAAAGAAGAAGAGGGGAAAACGCGACGTCGGTCATCGTGGCGCGGTTCAACGTTTTCCCTTTTATTTTTTTTTTTTCCCTCGCGCTCCGATGCATGCCACACGCGCGACAGAATTTGCCGGCGTATTTCCACGAGAGGCAACTTAGTGTTATCAAATAGCGAGAAAACAAGCTACATGCGCCGGACTTGTCAGCGAGAAGCTAAAACGATAAAACGAGCGATTCATTTTTAAACATTCGTGTTTTTCTTTCTCTAACACAATACCTAAGGAATATTGTTGGTAAACATATGCAGTTGGTAAACAAATTACAAAAGAGATGTTTATCGTTGACGATGATTAAAAAATACGATTATTATAATGTTGTTATTATAATAATCTCTTATTACATTTAAGATGTTATCTTGAGTTTTTCAACTTGCAAGAAGTATTTTCTGCTTAACTAACGAGCATTTCAAAATGCCACGCATGTTAAATGTAAGACGTTAGTAAACTTTAAACTTAGCTTTTGAAATTCATTTATTTAACAATTACGCGCTGGAAGAGAAAAGAAATTGGGTTTGTCATCTTTTCAGACGCGGTCGCCGCCGCCGCTTGAAAATGTCATGCGTTCACGCTTGAATATTTATAACAGAGACCGCGAGTATATTTGTCATATCGAATCCCTCGCCCTAAACTCGTTGCGAGAAAACTCTATTACAACGTTGTCTTTATTTATATGTTATTAAAACTTATGGCAACTTCCGCTACCCCTCTCGTATTCTTCGTTTAGCAAGAAACTGTCACGCTTCATGTTGTTCCGCGCGTCACTAGTATTCCGAGAGAGAGAGAGAGAGAGAGAGAGAAAGAGAGACTGTTCACTCTAAAAATTAATTTACATGTATATCTGCGTCGTCGCACGTAAAAAAGTTGTTTTTCCACAAAGTTCTATTGTAACGATATAACAATTTAATGTTTCGAACTCCTTTCGTACATTCTGTACATTTTTTAAACGCTCATAGCTTAACGTTAGAATAAAAAATAAATATTTCACACGATGTCATCCGATATTTCGCACATTTATTTCATCATCTTAATATACGACGAGATCACATTAATTAATTTTAACAATAATTAATTTTTGTCTCAAGTTTTAATGTCGCTGGATGTTCGTTTCATTTGTTTTTACACACGTGTCGTAACACACTTCAGGTTTTAGTTCGCATAGACGAGATGTTTCTTCGCAAGCCACGTTGGTAACGTCCAACTGTTCGAACCTTGAGAAATGATTCGAGCAAATTATATAAAAAAAAAAATTCACAAAGTGATCAGCTGTTTTTTTATTCCGTGCGTCACTTTCGCGCGCAAAACGCAACGAGAGATACACGAAGAGCGCTCCACTCGGTTTGCGAACTACTGACCACTCGTAGTTGCATCCGCTGCACGAGATGCATTCACACACACTCATATATGTGTGTGTATATGTATGTATGTGTGTGTGTGTGTGTATGTGCCATTTCGTCGCACCACGCCAACGAGCGCGCAAAGTTTCCCCACCGACCGGGCGAACGACGGCGCAATTGGATGTTCAAACCCGTTCGGTTCACTTTTTGGCACCACACGCGATATGTGTGCTCTCACGAATGCTCATCTTTTGCAATGCGCAATTCGTAAACATTAACAATAATTCACTTGTAAATCAAAACACAATAAATTCAACGACTCTAATTGAAAAAGTTTCGAACTGTTGACAAAATCACTTTGTTTGTTTACAAATTTTTTTCTCACACGCGTGGTTTTTTTTTTCAACTGAAACGCAGAGTGGTTTCGCAACGACTAGTGGACCTATCTCACCCTTTACTTTATGCTCTTCGAATAAATTCTCTCATATGCCTCTCTCTCTCTCTCTCTCTCATTCCCGCCCCACCTTCCGTCCCATGAATCTCTCAAGGCTTGAACAAAGGGCCCAAATAAATACAAATAGCGCTTCCGAACAATGGCTGCCGATGCAGGCCTCTGCCAATGGCGTTGTCTATCTATGTTCTTCTTTCTCTCGTCTCATTTGTCTTTCACGTTTGCACATCCGCGATTTGAGAGAATGCAAGTGAGCGTGCGAGAGCAAGAGAGAGAGAGAGACTTTTCGAGGATGATACGCGTGCAAAACGGAGTGTGTATCGGGCACGATAGGTCTCCACACTATAATTGGCTTTGCCTCGGCGTATTGGCTTTTTATATTATGCTATTGCGCGCATTAGCATACTCGCCTGAAGATCTCTTTCGTCACGTGCATAATGATAGGAATATCATCTCGCAGGGACGAATAAAAAGAGAGAGAAAAATGCCGCTGCTGCAGTTTTACGAGAAAAACTAGAATGTCATTGAGATTCTTTTAATTGACATCTGTGATCGAATTCTAAAGTGACTTACTTTATTTTTGTCGCGGTGACTTTCAATATTTCTTTTATCGGAGCTTTTGTACTTCAAAAAAAAAGCTTTTAGTTTTTCAAATATATATAAATAACAATAATAAAAGAAATAATGAGAGAAGAAGTGAGTGAAGAGCATGAAAACAATTGTACTTACATTACTTAGAAGTGACGTTAAAGTACATGAAAAGATATAAGAGACAGTCGATTTCAAGCTTCTTCCCTATAAACAAAACAGGTTTTTAACAACTGTGTATTCGTTTTATTTGATGCAAAATTTAGATAATAGTCCGTTTATAGTGCAGTTCTGTTTTATGTCAACCGAGCTTCGCGAAACCTATCGAGGGCGAATTTCCACCGCGCTTTTGTTTTTCCCCACGCGTACATTTTTTTTCCTCTTCTTTAATGCAGATTAGATACGGGTATGGGATTACAGTTCCAGGGACGGCTGCACTTTTGCCAGTTAGGGCTGGTTTTGAATAATTCCCTTAGAACCCACTGACACGATGTCACCTGGATGAATGAAATGCGAACGACCGTGAGAAAGAAGAGAAAATCGCGAAGAGTCCGCGCGTTAGAACAATATTTACGTTTGCGACGCTATGTTGCGTATAACTCGTATGACAGAAACACTTTTTAACGAAAAAATTTCAAATAAATTAACTTCGAGGTTTCTTATCGTCGCGTATCCAGGACCTTAGAAATTTCAACAAGTTACCAACTTTTGATATTCTTCGAGAAGTTTGCACATTCGGAAGAAGCCGGGCCGCGACTGATCCTGTAATCCGTATACTTACCACTGTTTTGTGTTCTCAGCTCGTAAAAGAATTCGCTATCCGTCTGATCGCTCGTACGTCTCTCGAGAGACGCGAGAGCAAATAAGCGGAGGTGTTACATTACGAAAGACGCGAGAGCGCCGTTGTAAAATTTCCGGGCGGAACGGAAGGTCGCTCCCGGTTTTAATTCGAGGTCAATGGCGCTCGAGGGAGACTTAAAACTCGGGCGAGAGCGCGCGCGGATGGGTCTGTTGACCCGTAAGATTTTTTACTCGGCCGTAGGATGAAATCGGACTACCCTGTCATTAGCATACAAAAGTCTCAGCTGTGTGGCCCGCACGGCGCGGCGGTTAACGGCAATCATTACTTGAAAAGCTGGCGACTCGTGAACTCTCCTGTCTTTCTCCTCTTCTCCTTCTCTTTCACCCTTGCGGTTTCTCAACATTCGCCCCTTAATCGCGCAACCGCACTTCCGCATTCACTTTGCTCGTGTTTAATGCCCGAGCGTTATCCTTCATTGCCAACATTATCCTTAATCATCGGACACGTAGTTCGGACACACATTTAACGCGCGCGCGTGTTTCTTTTATTTTTTAAAAGTACTTCGAAAATGAGATAACAGTGCAATGAACATTACATGGTAATTATATGAAGACGCCTTTTCATGCTGATACTCAAATTTCATTTTTGACGTCGAAATAGATATCGTACATATAAATATATATTCATTCATCAATACTAAAAATATTAAATTGTTCACAATAAAGATCCAGGTCGCGAACGGGTTTGAGCGTTCGCGTTTCCCATTTCTGTCAATTCGGCGTTTGAAACCGGCGTGTGCAAAAAAAAACCTTCTATACGTGACCATTCCAAAGCTCGCCGTGTCACGTGTTCACAATAGACACGTCTTGAGAACAGCCATGAAACGTCGTCGTGGGAGAAGGAAGACGTTTATTTCCATTTTTTTTTTTTTTTTTTTTTTTTTTGAAAGGGTTGCGCGGAGAGGAAGAGAAGAATGGGGGAGAGAAGAAAACGAGAGACGCGCAAAAGCGGGAGAGAAGAGAGAGGCCGGAAAAAGAAGGAAGTTGTTGAGACGTGTGGGAAACCGGTCCGAGGTATGCAAATCCGAGACTCGTGGAACGAAGGCTCTCTCCGTGGATTGGTACAGGGTGAAGGAGAGTAAGGGGCTACTTTGGCAGCGAAAAAACCTGGCAACCTTTATGTCGACATTGTACCCGCGTCCCACAGTGGACCAGTGGCACCGATCTTATGCAAATCGCCACCGCGCGAATGCACTCGCCACACATTGTCTCTTTCTCTCTCTCTTCTCTCATCTTTCCCGTATCTGTCCTGCAATCTTTAAGTCTCTCTGCGAGAGAACCGCGAGAAACGTTTCAAATAATACAAGCTGTCTCTCTGAAACAGCTGCTACGGAGTTCGATCGATCACAATTGCAATTGTGAGGAAGTTACACGTTTATTATTACACATAGATATACATGTTACAATGATTACAGTTTTACATTTAGTGAAAAGTAAGTAATAACACAAGTTGATATATCACTTGTCGTTTTATATTGACGTAGCATTAACGTAGCATTAACGTTTTAGAAAGTTTGCTCGACTGTTGCGTGCACAATATTCTACATTGAATACAAATATATTTTTGTATAAAAAATCGATGCACAAGTAAAATAGCGTATAATTAATTACATACAGAGTATATGTGTTTTCATTGTTTTGTCAAAACAGTAATTTTCAGAGAAATGCTTGTCATATATATATATATAGACATAAAACTTATTGTTGTTGTTCATCTTGTTGATAGATTAATTTAATATCTATTTCCGATCCCAGTCGTTCGCGAAGTTGGTCGAGAACATCCACTTGAATTTGATCGACATTTTCCGAAGGAGTGTAATCATCCTCGCTGGATCTATAAAACAATTATATAATAATTAAGAGAAAAAAGAGACAACGCGCTGAGACTTCCTAAAGTTGGTCATTAAAATCTCGCATTTTTTCTCGTGTTTTTACGTCTCTCTGTACTTTATAAACTCTTCTAATTGCGCGAATTCTTTTACCTGTCTTTTGTTTTTTACTAATTGTATGTTTTTTTCATTAAAATTGTTGTTTCTGATTGTTTAATTTGATTGCTGTTTGACAAAGGCATAAGAGAAACTGTACAAGTACAAATTGTCTAGAATTAACATTCGGAGATTCGTGTATATCTTGTAGGAAATTCGTGTGCGCTGAAGCGAAGGTTGAAAACGGCAAAAGGGGTGGAAAAGCATGTGAATGAGAAAATCGATTTTTTTTAGTCGGAAGTTTGAGCAGAATCTCCATGTATCTGTCACGAGATGGCACCAAGCTACCCACTTACAGACTTCCTTCAAAATTCGTTCCTCTACGTTTTTCTTTTTTTTTTTATAAATAGAAGATGCGAGTGATTGTGTTATAAAAATTATGCCATATTTTAGTACACAATTCTAATGTATGTTTGTAATGAAAAAATATAATTTTCTATGGATAAAATGTCCCTTTCTCTTGCTGATTAATACATATGTAAGTGTATGTATAAAAAATTATACACATGACACACTAAATTCAAAGTATTTTAAACTTTTTTAACTATCGCCACAATATTTAAAATGTAATGTCGGAACAAAAGAGCAAAAAATACAATATTCAGTTTGAGAAATTAAAAGCAGAGACATCTAACTGTGATACGCAAAAACTGAACGGTTTGATTTTGTATATCTGTATGCGAAACTCATCTTCCCTATCCGGAAGGTGGGGCTTAACGGTAATACCCACGATCGTGAACCCACCCCTCGGGGACGGTCCCGCCATATACAACCCTCTGTGATCTGCCTTTCTTCCAGCATCTCTTCTTCCGCACCGTCTGCGGTATTGCGAACTTCTCGATTTTGCGTATGTAAAATCCGAGATAATAACAATTTTTCAAGTGTAAAAATTGCAAATTACAAGCCAGTATTTGTCCGATTCATACGCTTAACTATCGATATTATTCGTCATCTCAATATAGGTTTTCTATTTTTATAAAAAAGTAAATATATTACATATATTTATATTTTTTGGTAACTATTCTAATATAAATTAATTTTGTAACAAGAATTACTGAGAATTTATTTTGATTTTCACTCGAATCTGTTGACGAAGTGAGATTCATACCTAGCTATGGTGACAATGGTCGGAGGCGTAGGAAGAGCTGCCAGAAATAATCTGAATGTTCCGTTGATCAAACGATCGAGATCGTTCGGCTCGGTTACGTGCTCGGGTAAAACTGTGTCGTCTATGGTGCAACCTGCGTTGTACACTTGAATCCAATCGATCTCCGAATCTCTGTAAATACTCGTCACTTCTTGATGAAGACGATCTACCGTTTCGTATCTGGAAAAAGAGAGAATACGTTCGTGTGATTTTCTGTCACAAATCGAGCAAGATTTTTTTAGCGCAAACAAAAGATAAATGTTTTAATGACAGAAATAATTCTATCGAGTCAAAGAGACGAATGGCATGACGGAGAACAAACATGAACAATAGAGAGTTTATAATGCCTCAACGATAGCACATGGCCGCGAAAGTGAGGTATTTTCTGGGAGCACGCGACGTAAGTTATCACGGCGTTTTAAAGTTGCTCGTAATTTGTACTTTTCATCCGTAAATTTTTGCACCGTTCCTCCGCGCACCAAGCGCTCTTTATCTCTCCCTTCAACTTCCCTCTCTTATACCGCCTTCTGCTTTTACTTTTTATCTGATCATAAGTTTTCCTTCCTCTCTGCAGCTGCAATTTCTGACACGACACGATCGGACGATATCGTCTGATCCTCTGACAAGCAAATCAATAATCATTTAGTTTTTAATTTTTAGATAAATTAACGCAATTTTTTTCTTCACAAAAATGAGGTACGATATATATCCGTTAAAAAAACTTGTTAAAAATAAAAAATTTATTGCGAATCAAAAGATTAGATAAGAAAAGATCGAATGATAAAAATTCATTAAAAATACGCGAAAAGAAAGCTCGCGTAGTTACGCCTATTGATATAGACTTCGATAAGGATAATCGATGATGTGTCTCTTGCACGATACGAATCGTCTTGCGCGACCAAATTAGCCCGACGACGCACGCACTGAAAGAAGAGGAGGGTTTTTTCGGTATTAATAACGGAAACGCTCGCGGGTCCTCCGCACTGTTATTTCACCGCCTGATGTCGGCAACGTAATTTTCAAATTAAGGTAAACGATCGCGGGATTAGATGATTTCGGTGATCAAACTTTTTTTTTCGTAATAGTCGTAATTGGTGAAAAGAGACTGTTTTTTGTCTTTTTCTTTGTGCGAAGCGAAGAACCAGGTGTGCTAGTGTGTTTTGCGCGACTCACTCGCTAATGTGTCAACTGTTTATATTCATGAAAGACGAGACTGTTGTCGATCCTTCTCTTGTTCTCTCCTCGCTAAATATTTAATTAACTAAATATTTTTCCGAAGGTTGCGCACCTGCTCCAAAAAGTCGCTTCGAGACACACGTGATCGCTTTTCGAATATATCACAGTTCGCTCGCGATTCCTACCGTAGATAATCCTGACATTTGGACGACAATAATAATCTAAGCGATCATCGATCTCGAAAAAACGATCTCTTGTGTTTTCGGTGCTAACTATACCTACCATATCGAGCAAATAATATCGCGAACAATCATGTTCGCTTTCGCGAAGAAGCAGCAACAGTTTCTCTCTTGTCTCTCTTGTCTCTCTTGTCTCTCTTGTCAGTTTCTCTCTAACTGTTGTTGCTCTTAGTTCAAGTACTGATATGCATAACATTGAAATGCATTATTCATTGCGCAATTTTTCCGTTGCGCATATGAGCATCATTTCGGAAACTAAAACTTTTCATTAAAATCCTGAAAAGGATGTAGTATGATTGATAATGTTTAGGCATCGTTGACAGGTATAATTATGGATGAGTTATTGCACTCATCATCATCGGAATATATCGTAACGGCGCGAGTGTTTCGTGAACATTCAATCTCAAGAGGCGATTTTTCAAATCACGTCGTTAACGCGATCCATTAGGAGGAGTCTTGAGATTCGAGAAATCACCAGGTTCGAAGACCTATGATTTCCTTCGCGTAATTCAAATTTAATGCCCGTAATTTGGAGAAGAACACTTGAAAGTCGCAGGTAATTGTGAAATTTTTATCCTTTTGTTTTTTGCAACGTTAATGACTGGTGCGTTTTGATACATTAATTTATATAGGAAATTTATAAAAACATTTTAATTGTTTGGAATATTCATCTGTGTGAAATTTATGTACTTTCTCTTTATATTTGTTACTCGTCGTGAAAAAGCATCCGAGTTTATATACCGCTATTAGATATTTTATCAAGATTTAAAATAAGAGAGCTCAAAACAGGAACAGTCATACGAGACAAATAAAGATTTGTCACATACATATATCGTGTATGTATTCTTTTTTAAAATTTTATTTCAATGATATATAGATTTTCGCTCGGAACAATCGCGAACGGCAAAGTATTATCCGTGTACTGTCACGGCTGCATATATATATACATATATAGGATGACAAAAACGATCTCGAGATCTTTTTGAATTTTTTTTTTTTGCACTTATAACCAGGAAGCAGATGTCACGAGAGACTAGCACCAACGCATTTGCCTCTATCTCGACGATTCATATTTTTCGACATGTGACCTACCGGTTTTGTTATTTTCCGCCACTCTTCTTCCTCTTCCTCCCTCTCTCCCTCAGTCTCTCTCTCTCTCTTTCTCTTTCTCTCTCCTTCCCTCGCAACACGAGCCATTACAAAGAGAACACGAGAAACACAAGCGGGAGAAAGAGAAAAAAAGAGAGAGAGAGACAGAGGAAGAGGAAGCGAGATATTACTAGTCCACGCTGTCCTGACGAATGAGTTAACGGACAATGGCGGTCCAGGTTGAAAAAATAAAGGAAAGAGAGAGACTTTGAACGAAGGGAGGGGGCCCTCATTACGAAGGGCGCCCCCGGTGTTTGTCGATAAGGGGGCCTATATGCAAATGGCCGTCCGTCGCCGGGCGCGCGACGAAAAGAAAAAGTTTCCCTCTCTCGTTAGTTGCTCCTCTCTCTCTCTCTCTCTCTCTCGTCCCGTCACTTTCGCATTTTTTTTCTCTATCTGTGTGTTTCGATGCCACTTCTCTTACTGCAAGAATAATGCCCTCTGACAGTACGCTAAAGCAGGAACACAGACACGAGAAGGACGGAGAGAGGGGAGGGTAGGGTATAATGTATCGTAATCAGATGATCAATTATTAAGAGCAGGCAAAAAAACAACAAGGGTTGACGTACGAGCGACAGGAACGCACACGAACGCGAGGGGTCTTGGAGTCTGTGTGTATGAGATTTTCATCAGATTCATCTCGGGATCTCTCAAGCGACCCGATATTCGATATGTAAAGGTTTTATTAGAAGCGAAAAATACTGCGCGACTTCGCACGCTTCGTTTTCATCGCTAAGAGCGTGTATACGTCGAAAGTTAATACTTGTCGAATAATTGTAATATATACTTACATTCGAACAATCGCCGTGAAGATCATCAAATTAAGTAAATTGAGTCTACGTGGATATTTTCTAAGAATAAACTGTTCAATGTCAAATAAAATTAAATGAACGTGTTCGCATTGTGCGAAGAAATCGAAGCTGTTATATGTTTCGATTCTATTATAAATCAAACTGTATCGATACGAACGTTTGTTGAAGAGAACGCAATATCGAATTACTGATCAACGATGGATATAAATCCAGCTATGTTCAAGCATACGATCGAAAGTTAACGTTGTCTTATCACGTTCCGAGGTATAGATGTAACAAAACGGAGATTGTTTGTAATTTTAATGGAAAAATGGCAAATGCGTGTATCTGAAAAAATGCTGCTTGACAGATTGCTCGATTTACTCATGTATG
>QVOB01021861.1:0-13248 GCA_014839585.1 Pseudomyrmex concolor
CACTTAAGCGGAGATGACTGGAAACTAATTCGATCGTCGTGATCGTCCGCAGAACCGATGAATTCCGTCGCATGATATGTCGCAATTACGACGCGCGTTTTCGACGAGCGATGCACGGACGAACGCGGCGAGAAGAGAAAACCGCGTAAGTGCGTAAGCTCGATCAAAATTACGGCAGCGCGCGCGTTTCGCGGCGAGATGTATCGATTCGTAGGCAGGAGCGTGTGTGCAGTGTGCGCGATGATACACGGGTAATTCAATATAATCGGATTATGAGAGCGGCGATACGCGGCCGCAATAGCGGTCGCGTCCGCGGTGAGAGCACTCAGTGTTTTGCGAGCGCGTGCTCGTGCCGAGGGTAGGTAGGTAGGTAGGTATATATATTGGATTATAAACTTCACAGACCACAGGCGACTTCTCTTCTGGCACCGACGACACATTAGCCTCCCTATCCTCCGGGGAGATCATCGACGTGCACGTACATATATATATATATGTATATGTACGCGTATCTCCTAACTGTTCGGGATTCCAACGGCGAATTGTTCCGCGCGTTTCCTTCGTGGCTGTGCCACGTCAAACCGTAAAAATCGATCGTCGAACATTGTGCGTTAACTCGATTGTTAGATGCACCAAAGTGCGTGATTGATTTTATTTCACCTTTTGAGCGGTGAAAATTTGTTGCGTAGCGATATCGGAAGTACTTTGTTACAATCGGTTAAAACGCTTAAAAAAAAAAAAAAAAAACAATATAAAGTTAAAAGAGTCGTCAAAAATTTTGATTCGCGCAAGAATGTACGAGTTTTTCCGCAATTTGAGATCCGTCGGTCGAGAAAACTCTCTCCGACATAAAGCAACACGCCGGTCGCCATTATTAATGCGTTCGATGAAAGAGTCAAGACATACTCGGGTCCGAATTTCCCGAAGCTTATTACGAATTTACGAACGGTCTCTCGAGGGAAGCATTGCAATCTATTGGGGCTGTTTGTTGTCGCGTTACATCTGCGCGATTCTGCGCCCCATGTAGAATCCCAGAGAGAGAAAGAGAGAGAGAGAGAGAGAGAGAGAGAGAGAGAGAGAGAGAGAAAGAGAGAATCCCACCCTATATAACCACTGGACGCCGTGGGGGCCAGATTTGCCCCAAAGTCCATTATTACCCGTGTATTGTATTGCTTAACATTGACTCAATTGCTTTCGAATAACGCGAGCAAGAGCAAGCGCGCGCGCTTGCGCGCTTGCGCTTTGCCCTCTCGAGTATCAATCGAATTATTCGACTTGCTGCTCTTTCGGGGGACGCGCTGACCTTTCTTCCGCGCGACGTAATTCATTCGTTGTCAAATCTGTCGGCGACCCGCATCTGAGTTTAACTTCTCCAAGTTTGGACAAAAAAAAAAAAAGGATCGTGTAGATCCTATAAAACTGCATCTTATATCTATCGCTGCTTGATTTAATCTGGTAACGCGCATTCAAAAGAAATGTGTAAATATATAAAATTTATGTTTGAATTTCAAACACAAGCTTTGTGCGTGTAAGATCGACTCGAATTCGACAGCGTAATAAAATCAGTCCCCGCGAATCAGCTCGCTCCCGTGCAATTTTACTACTTTTACTCATATATATCCGAATCCCGGCTCGTATGTAACTCCTAACAGGGCAAAGTGGAAACGGTGACGTCCTAGGAAACGTTCTAAACTCCAGTAAAACCGTAACATGGTACGCGCGTTTGTACGCGCGCGACGCAACGCGCCGCCGCCGCTGCTGCTGCCGGTGTTTGAAACGAGGGTTTTATAGCGGTTCAGGAACAAACCCTGCCGCTCGAATGGTCGGGATCGTCGCTCTTGGCCAGCCGGACAATCACAACTGGACAGGGAGGTTTAACGAGCCCCATGCTAGGCGCACCCCGTCCGTCCCACCCTCGGATGGTCATTTAATTATTCTAGATACTACAGAACCATCTACCCCACCAGTGACGTTACGTCTGTCTACTATCGTTCCTCCGTTGCCCCTCTTTCCATCCCGTATACATAGCCTCTCACCGGTCGGTTCCGTTCTCGACCTCTCATCCCCGGCAAGGGATTCGCGATGACCGCCGCCACCCTCTCCCTCTTCGTCACTAAAATAACGACACTCGTCCCACGTGTCTCTTCCTATATTAAACCGCCGGGACGGCCGGGAGATAATAAAGACATATAATGGAATCGAAATTGTTTCTCTATCTATCAATGCCATACGCCGTCTATGCGCGAACCGCGCGCGTCCGGCTCACACGACAGATTCAATTTTGTTTCGCCCGGCCACGTTTAATTTGTGTCTTGATTCGTGGGTAATACGAGAGACCGCGCGCGTATCGGCGCCCGATCTGCGTGTGAGTGCGGCTGTATGTGCAATAACGCTTGCTGTCTGACGCGCCATCGTTCGCGTCGCCGATCCATTTCCCTCGTCGCGTTTCGAAATTATTCTCATTTACCCTCTCATGTTCTAAAATTATCAAATTCGCAATACCGCCGGCAATATCGTATTACACCTACGTCTAATATTGAAAAACACACTCGATTTGTTTGTCGTTGAATAAAGAGCGTACATTTCTGTTGCAATCTGAATTAAAAGCGAATTTCTCTCTGATTTCGAAAAGTGCAGTTTTTCAAATGATGATTACAGATGACAATCGCGACCTGAACGACCACGCCGAGAATGATCTAAAGAGGCAGAGAAGCAACTACAACGGCGATCAGCTATATTCGAACGTGAGTATAGAAAAAGTTTGTATAAAGCAGAGATATAATAAAAAAAACTTTTTAAAAATATTTTTAACTCCGAAACAACTTATTGTATTGCGTAATCTAAGGTAACTAAGAGCTACTATGTATTGAAATTTTAGATCGCAAACTCCAAATAGCATATTCTAATTAAAACATCTTAATCAATCAAAAGCGCGCAGAGAGTTTCATAGAATCTCTGCATAACTCTTGGGCAACCCTTGCGGTAATCGCGGGATCGAGTGGGACCGAGTTACAACATCCAAGTCAATCTTGGCGCTTGTTCTCGGATGTCCCTCCAACTCGTGAACTTCGACTTCAGGTTCCGCCGGTTCTGTGTTGCAGCTGTGGTCGAGTAAATGGAGCATCAAGGACGAGCACAAGCTCTTGAACGAGCTCGGCGGCGGCGGAGGCGGCGGTGCGACCGGCGGTACGAACGGTGGTGGAAACGGCGGCGGTGGTGGTGGTGGCGGCGGAGGCGGCAGTGGCAACGGTGGCGGAGGCGGCGGTGGTGGTGGCGGCGGCGGCGGCGGCAGTTACTATGAGCACAGTGGATTTCCCGGGAACGCTATTGCCACCTCCGCCGAGCTGTACGACTCCCTGGGCACCATCAGCACGATGACGCAAGCGCAGACGCCCCATCTTTACACTCCGCCCTTGGGGGGCACCATAGGTGAGCGCGCCCGTTCTCTCACTCTCTTTCTTTCTCTCTCTCTCTCTCTTTCTCTCTCTCTCTCTCTCTCTCTCTCTCTGTCTTTCTCTTTTCATTCTCCAACACCCTCTGATACTCCTTCATCCCCCCGTCAGTGTGTCCCTCTTTTTCTCTCTTTCACTCGCCGTTGCTCCTCTCACACGGAAATTCAGTATGTGCACCACAATCTCTTATACGTAAAATGCCGTTTTTTTATACTGAATCCTATTCCTTCACTTTTTCTTTCTCTTTCCCCTTTCGCGTTTTCCCAAGACTTCCATACATTCTCTCTCTTTTTCTCTTTCGTTCTCTTCTATCTCTTCTTCCCTTTCCTCTCTCTTCCCAGCCATTTCCTCTGTCTCTCTTTCTCGTCTCCTCTCAGTATACTTATTGCGGCTTACGTCTTGCTTTGCATACCCATATCGGCTAAATACATGGCTTTAATAATGCATGAACTGTGCTGAGCAGCGGCAGAAGAGGTGGCGGAAGGCTCCACGGTGGTTCAGCGTTTTCAGAGCTTTCGGGAATACCGCTCTCACTTCTCTATCAGCCGTATATCTCTCCCTTCTTTCTCTCTTTCCTCTTTGTCTCTACACTTGCGTCTTTGTTTTTAACTATTTATTAAAATAATGTCGCTTGAGAGGATATCTCATTCGAGAACTCTCCTTTTCACCCTCTCTATTCTCGCTTATACTTCCACATCACATTCTACATATACGTAATCACACTTTTTCACGCTGTCTTTCTTTTCATTATTCCATTCTTCATCTCGCTCTCTTTTCTTGCGCCGTTTAAAGGCGTTCGATCAGCGGCGGAACGTATATATAAATCGTATATGTGTGTGTGTGTGTGCATGTATATATATATGTATATATATATAACGAGCTATTGAAAAGTAACCGCGCGATACACAGCACACAAGCGCGGAACTTTCTCCAGCAGCACGTGTTGCGAGCAACTCGGTCACGCCGCGTCGCGTTGCTCCACGCCGCGAATTCTCCCGATCGGCGCTTTTCGGAATGGACGAAGCGAGGCGTGTAACGACAGTTTCATCTCATGAAATTCAATTCGACGAATTCTTTATCCTAAATCGAAAGATTTTTGAAGAACTGGTTGCGATCGGTGCGGTTTACAGCTGTCTCGTCGTTAGCGAGACAAAATCCACGTGAAATATCTGCGCGTACACATGCGAAAGTGTTTCGATATTATATCAAACGTGTCGTAAGCGCAAAGATCAATTGTGATATCAATTGTGATCAGCTGTATTATAAATTATTATTTTTGTTATTTTTTTTTCAACAAACAATTTTCATAAGAAATGTTCGTTCTTTCGTGAGAACCCGTTTCTACTTGACGAAACAATCTTCTTAACGTTCCGCCTTGATCGTCCGTCGACGATACGAAAACCGCAATAACGGAAAAATGGGGGTACTTCCCTTAATAGCAGGTGGTACTTTGACGCCGCTCGCGCCACTGACGATGCAAGAACTAAAATTGAGCCAAACATTGGACGGGGCTAACATGTCTCCTTACCACACCACCGGTGAGTTCGCCACCTCTTTAGTTCTCTTACGGTCGCGTCATGTACACCTGTTTTCGCTGAGCATACGGTTTTATTGAGCCTCTCTCAGATATGTGCGTGTCCAACTAATATGTCCATTTAAGTGTGTACTATTATGTCAAGTGTTCAAGATGTTAACTTTTACCGCAAAAAAAAAAAAAAAATTCAAGCGGTATTTCCCGTTCTCCCGTCTGAGGATCTTCCTATGTTATCCAAAATAACCACTTTTATTCACCGCTGTATTTTATATGTCCGACGAATCGTGTTGCTGAAAAATGTCCAAAACATAAACCAGAAACATGTTGCACAGCTGTTTTTAACGCGCAAAAAGATAATAACATTTGTATGTTTTTTAAAATTTTATATTACATTCCATTTCTACTTTATGTCAAAAAAGACATGTTGAAAATTCATATCATAAAGAAGTCATTATAAAATATTGTTATTTTAGAGAGAATTTGTAGTAAAATTTGATTTGGTTTTTGCAAGGTATATATATATAGTTCGCAATTAAACATAAGATTTCAAGTTCCTATTTTCTTCCCGATCTTTCCCTTACCGAAACAGTTTAATTAAGCTTTAGACGTAAGGCGCTGATCGTTAGCTAGTGCTTGATTCGAATGTCGTGTTGTGTTGTGCATGGCCATAGCAGAGAGCAGTACCGTCGCAGTATCGTATGTCGGGGTGGGGGCCGGTGGGGGCGAGCAAAGTCCTCCGATTTCGTTGCAGAACGAGACAAACGCCACCCCCGCGGCCCCCAACACTCCCGGAGGGGATCCCGGACTGACGGTCTTGCAGCCGCCAGTTTCTCAACCCCAGGTAGCCTCTGCGATACCGCCATACTCGACGATGCTCCCAAGTTTCGGACACTACGCCACTGGTAAGTACAACCAGAAAACGCTTGCTTAACTGTTCGTTAAGGGTAGAAGCGCGCTCGTGTACCCTCCGGGGGTTGAACCGAGCCCGGCGATATAGTCGGAGGGTAAGTCAGAGCTCTATTTCAGGAGCGCTGATTTACCAGTTTGAGGCGACGAGCAACGACAAATTTTGTGCCGGAAGAACGGCCCTTATCTATTGACGACAATCGCGTATCAATGGAGGATATTATGACGATATTATTTTTAATATAGTTAATGTATTGAAATTAATATGTATCTTATAACTATGCTTCTTTTTGTTTATTTTTTTGTTCCTATAAGTAATATGAGTAAATTGGTTTTACTGTTAAGGTGACTAGATTTTTCGTCATCGATTTCGGGACACTCCATTTTTTGATAAGCAAAAAAGAAAGACAAAAACAAGAAGAGAGCTTTTAAATTTCTACACGTACTTTTATTACTGCACAGAAAAGCTAGTGTGTAAACAATTGGAGCAGAAGATCAAAAATCGGGAGTGTCCCGTGAATGAAAAACAACATGGATAGTTATCTTATTGTGCTACTTATTGGTTTGCTCAAGTTGTAAAAGAAGTTTGTTATTTTTATTCAGCACTATAATTAAAGTAATAAATGTATATACATGATAAATGTATGTATTAAGTCTGCTGCGAATTCCATTTGTAATGTAAGAGCCTATTTTATTCTTCATCGCTAGTGCATTTTTGTGCGAGTGCATCTCGAGACCAGTTTCAAAGACAAAGATCTTTCCACACTATCCAATGTTCAATTGCAACAATATGCAATTTTTTTTGCGCGCAACGTCAGCTGACGCAATCTGCATCTTGCATCGCTCAAATTAGAAGCCATTGAAAAGATTATATTATTACATTTACGCGATAAAAATTGCTGCAACGAACGTTGGCATAGTGTAAAAAGATCAAGACGTAACGCGCTAATTGTTGATACGCTTAAACAAAAAAACACACAAAACTAATGCTAATAACGTCAAACTTCGCTAATCAGTTTATCACTGACGTTTGTTTAGGTGGCAGCGATTACGCATACAGCGCTGCGTATTCTCAATACTCGAGTGCGCCGTATAGCGGCTACGGCTACGGGGCAGCGACAAGCGGGTTGCTCAGTAAGTAAACAGTGAGTATGAGTACCGATAGATTAGGGTCATCAGAGAAAATACAAAACGTAATAAAAAAAAAAAAAAAAAAAAAAAAAAAAAAAAAAATTTTCTCGGTCACGCCGCCGATAACGACGTGTCAGAACGAGAGAAATACAATCAGATCAGTCGACTTTATATTGCGTAACACGGTCGCGCGAAAACCAACACCTTATATTTAAAAAAAATGCGCGGTAACGCGCGCGACTGCTATAATCGTATTCCTCGTGATCTACGGCGATGCTCGATGTGTGTTATATTAGTTTAGCTTCGCAAAAACTTCATTCCGCTGCAGTTCCGCTCATGTGAACAGCGCACACCGCGAATACATAATTCCTCGCGATCGAAATTATAAGTACTTTTGTTCCTCGTTAACGCGGCTCGCGCAATTCGACTCGCATCAGATATAATATCGAGCTGGTTTCAAAGAACTCAAAAGGTCGTTTGTTCTCAGTCCGGTTTCTAATAATAATTCCGATTCAATGCCCCGTCCTTCGTAACGCACACACTATATGTACGCGGAGATATCGCGATATCCCCGGATGTCCAAGCGCAAGTAGAAGGGAGCAATATGCACGCGGGTAAGAAACGTAGAATAGAATGATAAATCTCTTTTTTTGTTTCTATCGGACACGCGATACGTTACCAACCCATATCTGCTCGCAACACGTAATGCAGATACCGCTCGTGATATCGCAATGCTCTTTTTCTCTCTCATGCGCCCTTATACGCGCGCGCGCGCGTTTAGCGCTTCTTCCTTCTCGTTCTTGATATTCCACGCGACCGTTACATGAATGCCGTAATTAAACGCAAACATGAGAGATAAGTGTATCGCGGAAAACAATTTATTCCGTTTCAATAACGCGCGCAACGCACGCACACACATTGTGTGTCGATGTACACGAAACAAAAAACAAAGAAAACGTTGCGGCAAAAGCGTCTTAAATAACGCGGCGTTGAAATTACGGACAAAACGAGAAATTTTCAAGTATGCAACATATAAACAGATGGTTTTATTCATCGAACGAATCGTGCATCTGCGCAATAATAATTTAATATCATCGCGAATCGACTGTCAATGTGGATGTTAAACAGGGTTTTGTATAAGTAAGATAAAAGCGGGAGGAAATGCGCCAGCTTGTACTAGATGCCAGTTTTCTTGTATCTCTTTCGTAAGATACGGTTTAAATAGAAGAGGTGTACGATTATATAAAGCCTTCACGTATAATTTTGTTTTGTCCAATAATATCAAAGTAAAATTAACATTTATACGTTTTATCTCTGCATACAGTAACTGTCTTGTAATATTTCGCGCTTTCTAACTCAAAATCGAATGTTTTATTGAGAAATGAAAGCTAGATATTACGAAAACTATATTTTTTATAATGAATAGATAAGTAATACCGCAAGCAAAACTGTTGCATTTCTTCCCTCTCACTTTACTCTATAGTCGATAAAAAAAAAAACATCGATTTTCAATCGATGTAACAATCTCTCTTCTCGCAGACTCTACGTACTATTACTGTAACGGAGACACATCGACCCATACGTCGCAGCAGGGCAGTGGTTGCAACAGCGGTGGTCCAGAAAGCAGCGCCGACGTAGCCAGCCGTTCGCCTTTGGCGGCCACGAGAGCCAGCAGCGGGGCCAGCGCGGCCTCACCGACCGGAAGCGCCTGCACGAAGCCGGACCACACCTCCGCCACACCAACGGATCTCTATCTGGCTTGATGGTCAAACTCCTGTGCAACAGGAGAACGACTTCTGGACGAGGCAATCAGCTGGGAAATAGGCAGCTGCGACAGCGGACACCATATCATGAAGAGACATCATGTCGAAATTAAGCAATGATCTCCTTTCAACTGCTTTGATTACGCGCAAGCGGTTCAGAGCATACGGTGTATTTACGGCAGCGAGGAAAACTGATGGCACGCTTTGCGGAATTTCATCGTGTTCGATAGATGAAACGCGATAGTAGAACGTGTATAAGTAAAGCAAACTTGACGCGTAATTAACGGTATAGGATTAATACCGTAACCGGCGTACAAAAATCCCCTCGTGTCACAAAAATCCTCTCGTTCCTCGATAGATGTTCTCTCTGCATTTTTATTTAGGACGTCATAAATTAAGAAATCAATTATCAATTCAATTTAACTCATCAATTGACGACAGCGATGCAAGTGAATCTCAAATGCTCGAGAGGCGACCGCGCTAAAGTTGTCGCCTCTCCGGAGAGCACATGGCGAAATAGATAGTTTAATTTAACAATCCTCAGTTAGTGTAATTTCCACACTATGGTTGCGGCCCGCCCTTGCGAGCGCGCGCTCGCGTTAGAAAACACAGTCGACGACCATGTAAATATATATAAAATTGAACATATATAAATAAGAAAAATTATATATTATATATACATATATATATATATATATTGATTCGTGTAAACAAAAGTCAACGCCCCGATGACGGCACGTTTTTCTCTTCCTGTAGGCACAACGATCCCTCATTCCCCTAAGAATATCGTAAAGTGTAACTCGATAAGTTTGAGATTTTTAAATCAGGAATCGATGTAACGATCACTATTGTTAAGGATATTATATTTTTTGTAGAAACCAAAGACCACACACACACATATACACACACACATGCGCGCGCGCGCGCACACACACACACATATTCGCGCAAGTAAATTTAAATGCACTTACACCTCACATGCACACACATCCAACAGCACGCAGGCACGCATTGATCATATGTACGTACACACATGAACGCAAATCGTCGAACGAACCATGCACATTGCGCAGTTGACTAAGAGCGTAATACTTTCGCAGTCTTTTCGGAAATTTCTTTTTTAAATGACGCACAATCGCGAGCGACGTAGAATCGACGCAAAGCTTATTAAAAAAAAAAAAAAAAAATGAAAATTATTATTTTCTCTAAATTCTCGGATTAACAACCGAGCGAAAGTCTTTGTTAACACGTGAAGACTTTCGTCACGCAACTACAATAGATCACATAATCATCTGATAAGCGATCAAGAACTTTGACTTTTATCGCGATCGAAGATCTTTAGTTTATCTTTTATTTTCTTTATTATTTCTCGTTATATAATTGAAAATACTTGTTTTTCAAAGTAAATATGTTGCGATGGCAATTAATATGCTAAGATATATCGACCACTGTTGTACGAATACAATGTTCTTTATTATTCTCGTTGTAATTAGCGCAAGTCGATGCGTGGACACTTCCTCAACGGCCCGGCGATTACGCTCGTTCTTTCGTTCGGTTCGACGCCTTCACCGCACTTCCGCTTTACGGCGGAAGTCGTACTGCTTTCTGCTGACCATCAGGCGGAACGCACCGCGGAAAATTATCATGAAGACGCAATTAGCGCCGGGCGTCGGAAATTTTTAATGAGAAATTAAACTCGTGAGCGGTGCGCGAGTTCTCCGATTTAATAAAAATCGCGCGTTAATCATTGACGCCTCAAAGGCACGCGCTGCCAATTTCATGCGTCTCGAATTTATTTTGTAATCATCTTGCTGGGGTAGATGTAGATCGCAAAATTATTCTATGACGATATATACGTACTTAAATTATTCTATGACGATATATACGTACTTAAATTCGACGATTTCTAGTCATTTATTCAGAAGAAGTGCGCTATTGAATACAATAGCGAATTGTGTTAAAATAAATTACGAGCGATTACATCTCAATGCTGAGCGTCGATTCAAAGCGTGCTCGCAGAAATTATTATTGTCATTGAGTTCAGTTAGTTTAGTTTGTTGTAGAAAAATCACAGAGTTTTGAATCTCTTGCGCGATGTTCCGTCCGTGAGATTGTCTTTCGTTTAATAAAAAATTAGATAATATAATATTCACATAGCGAAGATCAAACGCGCGTTTAATCCTCTGATTATGTATTACACTTTTTAGCAACTTACATAATTTTCATTCGACGTAGCGTAAAATTATAGAGTTGTAAATATATTCTCTAAATTGCTATTTCTTGCGAATAGCAAATTGCGATATTACTTACAAAATGCAACAATAGCGGAAATAATAAATATAAAATCGAATCGGAAGAAAAAGTGACAAATAACGTATGAGAGATTGCTATAGATTTTTTTTTTTTTTTGGTTTTTGTTTTGCATCGCAAAGTTTTGGTTACAACTTTACCAGCTTTTAGCATTGGTGAATGTGATCGACATAATTCTTCAGGAAAGTTCGAACATTCAGCGCGTGCGTGCACGAGATATGTATATATATATATTTACATGTTAATTGACCAAACACATCAGCTGGATCATTGGATCTGATGTTTGGTAAGATTATCTCGCGATTACAATCGATTATTGCGTACTTGATATAGGTACACAGTGTTATTTTATTATCATTATTATTATATTACTATTATTATTATTATTATTATTATTATCATAATGACGCTGATTATGAATTCTTATTCTATTTGCTATTTTCGCTATATGTTCATTATTTTAACACATTATTATTATATATTATTATTTTATTATATTATTATTATTATTATTATTATATACGTCACTTTTATTATATTATTATTTAATGCCTTTATTATTTATTAATTATAATGAGATGACCTATGTGTAATAAGTTTTGCCAAAGAAAAACCCGTTGAGAAAATACTACTGCAATACGTTTTATAAACCTCCGTAGAGGAGGAAAAGTATAGTCGATGAAGCACACAATGCGGAATTAAACGTGAAAAAAAAAACACAAAGAGAAAAAATGATTACATACGCGTGGTATTCGAGCGAAACTGCAATCATCTATGCGAATTGTGAATTCACGAATGTGAGATTTTGTGAACTCGAACACTGCGGCCGTACTACATTTTTAACCGAATACACAATTAATCTCATTTCATTTTTATCATTTTTTTTTTGTCCCGTGTGATATTTTTGTTCCGTGCGCCGCTCTTGCCGAGTCTCGCTGTTGATACTTGCAAACAAAAAAAAACTCTGTACATCCTTTTTAAAATAAATATGAGGTTTATATATAACTTATACATAGATTTTCTATCCCTGTTTACTTTGTTTTATCACTTTATGTTTGTTACATGTTATATCTACACTAAGAAAGATCGGATAAAATTTTATAGAATTTATATTGAAACAATTCTGGAAGATTATTTTTAAAGATTATCAAATTCAACTTCATATCGAATAAGATTAAGTTATCGATAACGATTAAAACGTGTCATTATAACTTTAATGTTTATGGTGCTATTTTATTTACATTATATTAAAGACGTTTATATAGTTTGTTCTATATATCAAACTATTGTATGTACTACCTACATATTCTTGTCTTTTGTTTTCTCTCATCTTCTATCACTGTGATATAGCAACATACAAAGTGCCTGCAACATTTTTATAAAGTGTAAGAGTAGATTATAGATCAGTATGAAAAAAATCATGTATTATCTTGTGAAATTCGAAATATTTATTGCGTTATTAGTTACTTAATTAATGTAAGTCAATTAGCGCGTAGGAAACAACAGTAGCAAAAATAATATACAATAAAAATATGATTTTCAGATGTAAAAAAAATGACTTACTTTATGCAATCTCTTAGCAAGAGGCGGAGTAACGCAGCGAGCTAAATATGACACGGCTTCTCGCGCTCACTGGCTCACATTAATTAATTAATTATTAATTAATTAATAACGTAATAAATATTGCGAATTTTGCAAAATGTATATACTTTTCGGTTGAGGATGACTCAATCTACACTTTTACTTTTGAATTTGTCAAAAAATTTCAGACATCCTGTTTATCTAGTGTATACAGGGAGTTCCAGTATGATTGTAACATCTCTCGTAGGCAAGTAGAAAGAAACTGAGTCGAAAAGTCCTGAATCATTTTTTTCTATTCCTTGTAATAAAGGAATAATTATTGAATAAATCAGGACAATCAATGTCGATCTTTAGCCACAAAGAGACAGGGAAAGCCATAGAAAAAAAGAGAGAGACACGGAGAGAAAAAAAAACACTTATTTAAATACAATTTAAAAAAAAATTACATACAAATTTAATACACGTTGATCTTACAATTAGCTATTGAAACAGAGAACGTCTAGGAATCAATGGTTTTCGTTAGGGAGAGACACGAAGAGACAGGGAAACTCATGGAAAAAAAGGGAGAGAC
>QVOB01021862.1:0-13280 GCA_014839585.1 Pseudomyrmex concolor
TAATGTACCTAATATTACATAATATTGTGTACATTTTTTTTTTTTTTACAATCTATTTTGGATGTTACTTTGTGCCCCGGTCTCCCCTATTGTGCGTTTTAAACAAAAATAAAATATTTACACGTGTAATTAATAACGTAGATTATCAAGACGTGCCGCAACGAATAGGAAGAATTAACAATTTGAATAAATTCGATTCGCAATACTTTGACATTCCCATCAATCAAGCTCATCAATTTGATCCTATGCTGAGAATGCTTATGGAGCATACGTATGAAGCTATTGTAGACGCTGGAGTTAATCCAAAGGTAAAAAAAAAAAAACAAAACAAAAGCATGTATACTCATAAGAGCCGTTCGCAGGATGTTGTGCGGAAATATGCGTGTATTTATGTATGTGTGTGTGTGTGTGTATGTGTTCACATGTAAATTTTACACGTTAGTTTTTGAATTGAGATTTCAATTTTTTAAAATTATATAGGATACTATATTTGCATCACATATATGAAAGACATCAAATACTCCCCTAACTAATTTTAAATTCCGGCCCGAAAAGCCGGAGGTTCCAGGTTCGACTCCTGATCGAGGAGTGTTTTTGGTAATAATTTAAAATTAGTAATAATTTAAAATTAGTTAAAGAGATATTCGGGATCTTTCATACATGTGATGCAAATATAGCATCCTGTATGATTTTGAGAAGAATTGAAATCTCAATTCAAAAACTGACGTGTAAAATTTACATGTGAATACATATATATATGTATGTATACATTTATATACATTTATATATACACGCATATTTCCACACAACATCCTGCAAACGGCTCTTATGACCGTATACATATTTATTTAGAAACTTCAGAGCCTAAAGATTCTTTATTAATTGTTAACCCAAAGGATTTGAGCGGAACAAGAACGGGAGTTTTCGTTGGCACATGCTACTCCGAATCGGAAAAAACTTGGATCTACGACAGAAAAGTAGGAACTATTGATAAAAACAAATTAATTAATAAATTAATTAAACTTGGAAGTGTAGCGTATTTAAATCTTTTATAAAAAAAAAAAAAAACAAACTTTGTACACACACTTCTCTAGATAGACGATGGGTACGGACTTCTTGGTTGTGGCAGATACACAATATCAAATAACATCTCGCACTGGCTAAACATAAAAGGACCATCTTTTGGACTAGATTCCGCTTGCAGTTCGAGTCTCTTCACCATGGCATTAGCTTATAGAAGCCTCAAATCAGGAGATTGCGACGCCGCTATCGTCGCTGGCGTCAATCTTTGTTTGCATCATTTCGTTACTCTTTCATTTGCAAGGCTCGGTAGGTATTTAGCTCAAACTCAAGAATTTAGAAAGTAGTTTTTTATATATAAAAAACATTGGAATTTTATATATATGCTATAGTCAAAGCTAGAAGCATGAGCGATCCTAGGATTGACTAGTCACTGCGCGGAACAACGGTCATAGCCCGAATGGACATTTGAGACGTATGAAATATTTTTTTGTATCACATATTATCGTACACGTATGGGCGACGAAGGGGCTCCGTTTCTCCCCCTGCATCCCCTCCCCGTAAAAATTTAATTCAACCTAATCTATAATATGTCATTGCAACAATAGCATGAATTAAAAAGTATGCTAAAAACTCTATTTCGGGCTTTGACCATGCTTCACGCATTAATCAGTCAATCCTAGAGTCGCCCGTGCTTTGACCATAACATATATATTATATGTATAAATTTTATACATATATATTATATGTATAAAAGATATAAAATAAATGCGGATTTTTTGCGGTATAATAGAAAACTGTGATAAATAAACGATAGACGAACATTCTTTATTAACAAACATGGGGTTTCCATCGCGTCGTTATCCTAAGAAACGTTTAAGTTAAGGTTTAAAAGCGCCTTAGAGAAGGCACTTTGCCACATACATAAGATTCCTAAAATTTTAGGAGTCTTATCGCCCGACGGAAGTTGCAGACCTTTCGACGAGGATACGAAAGGTTATATGCGTAGCGAGACAATTGCGGTTGTGTTTTTGCAAAAGGCGAAGGTTGCCAAGAGAATTTACTCAACCTTCGTTTATGCCAAGGCAAACTGCGACGGTTACAAAGAACAAGGTATCACTTATCCGTCAGCCGAAATGCAGGGAAAGTTGCTCAAAGAGTTTTACAACGAATGCGGCATATCGCCGACAAGCCTGGAATATCTGGAAGCTCATGGAACTGGCACCAAAGTCGGCGATCCGGAGGAAGTCAGCGCTGTCGAGCAAGTGTTTTGCAAAAACAGGAGCAACCTTCCGCTACTCATTGGCTCCGTCAAATCAAACCTGGGACACTCCGAACCCGGCAGCAGCATGTGTCAAATTGCCAAAGTAAACGACGATAAACCTAATTTAATTTTGTATTACAAGTCGCTTATCTCTTCATACATTCCGTCATTAATCGACAATAACTTATTTAAAAAAGAAAACATTCTTAAGTTGTTATACATTATACATTATTCTTCTTTACAAGGTGATAATAATGATGGAAACTGGCATGCTTCTGCCAAACGCCAACTTCAAACGGCCACGAAAAGACATCAAGGCTTTCGCAGAAGGAAAAATAAAAGTGGTAACTGACGTAACACCGTGGAATCCAGGATTTGTTGGCATCAACTCGTTTGGTTTCGGCGGCGCGAATTGCCACATTTTGTTACGAGCTTACACGAAGGAGAAGGTCAACGGAGGTGCACCAAGTGACAAATTGCCGAGACTCATTGTCATATCCGGTCGTACCGAAGAAGCTGTTGCGTCATTTCTAAATGAGGTATTCGAAATTTTTGTATCGGAGATAATCAAAACGTAGTTGTGGTAACGTGAGTTTACAAATGTATAAAAATTGTACATGCGTATATGACTTTTAGATCAAGAACCGACCGATCGATGTTGAATTCGTTCGGCTGTTGCACGATCTTTACGCTAGCGCCATGATCAATCATCCCTACAGAGGATACACGATTATCGATACGGAGATGTCAAACGAAGCGATAGAGGAAATAAAATATTATTCGATCACAAAGCCAATCTGTTTCGTTTTTTCCGGAATTGGGTCGCAATGGCTCGGGATGGGTATGTTGTCGTTTTTTTTTGTTGCGCAATAAAAAACAAAATGACGACTCGTTTGTGAACTTGACAATGATTCCTATAGGTCAAGCTCTGCTGGAATTTCCCGTGTTTTTTAAAACCATAGAAAAATGCGACACGATTTTAAGGACACGCGGGATGAGCGTCATTGACATATTAATAAGTAAAACAGATGAAGCTGTTTTCGATAATATATTGAACTCGCTCGTGGGCATTACTGTGATGCAGGTGATGCGCCAAATATTTACAGTAGCTTCGATTCTTTTTTTTTTTTTTTTTTTTTGTACATTCTGTTTATTTCGCTTTGCACTAATTTATTTTCTTTATCAAGTTATTTGATCGCGCAAGTTTTGAAATAATTTCGAAGGGAGCTTACACAGAAATGTGTCATTTTCTTTCAGATTGGACTGATTGATCTCTTGATGTCTATAAACATCACGCCGGATTACGTAATTGGTTATTCAATCGGCGAACTTTGTTGCGGTTACGTGACCGGTAACTTCACAATTGAACAAGTGATTTTGTCAGCGTATTACATAGGACTGGCGCTGAGTGAAACAAAAATTATTAACGGCGCCATGGCGGAAATCGGTCTCAGTTACGAAAACTTGAAAAACATATGTCCTCCGGATATCGAAATAATCGGCAGCAACTGTTGGAATAATTGCTCCATAAGCGGATCGAAAGAATCAGTAAAAGCATTTGTGACAAAGTTACAGGTTTTGATCATTTCTTGATTGAAAAATTTTTTTTTTTTTGTTTTTGTTTATTAAAAATATTGAAATATACAAATACATGTATGAATTATCTATACATATATATGTGTCAGCAGGTTAACAACGTTTCTGCTAAGGAAATTAATTGCAATAACATTCCATTTCACACTCGTTATCTCGCTCCCGCGAAAGCCGCGATTCTGATGTACTTGAAACGAATAATACCCCAAACAATGACGCCGAATAAGATTTGGCGAAATACGGACCAAGAGAAATTAACACACGTATCCTGCGCCGAATATTTCACTCACAATTTATTAACGCCCGTGTTCTTCGATGAAGTCGCGCGAGAGTCGATCCCCGAAACTGCTGTAGCTCTCGAAATCGCGCCCGATGGGATTCTTCAAGATGTCACAGCGGAACTATTCGATACCAGCGTCGCGCTACTCCAGCGAAATCACGAGGATAATATCAAAGTGTTTCTGGAAGGAATCGGACAGTTATATAACTGCGGCTTACAACCGCGACTAGCGAACTTATATCCGACGGTGCAATTTCCTGTTAGTCGCGGAACGCCGATGATATCTCCATCAATAAAGTATGTTAAAACGGAACAGCGACTACAATTTCACACGTGTGTGTAATTATTATTGTTTTTTTTTTTTTATTTGTCGATCTGGTGAATTTTTTTCAAAGGTGGGATCATTCCGACGACTGGTACGTAACGAATTTCCAAACGACGAAGAAGTTGAATACCGGCGAGAGAGTCATCGAAATTAGTTTGACCGACGAAGATTACGAATTTGTAAGTGGTCACGTGATCGACGGGAGAAACTTGTTTCCGGCTACGGGATATCTCGTGCTCGTTTGGGAAACGATTGGCATGCTTACGGGTCATGTGCTCAACGAGATGCCAATTGTGTTCAAAAACGTAAAATTTGTTCAAGCGACGCAATTACAAGGGAAACAAGAAGTGGAATTCACAATAACGTTGCAGAAAGGTGATGAACATTTGCGGAAAGCTACGGTAACAATGTTGCACTTGCGATAAATGAGATAATTATGTTACAGGTAGTGGAAAATTCGAGATTTTAGAAGGAAATAATATCATCGTTACCGGTCTAGTTTATGTGACGCATGATATTGAAAAGGAAAAACTGCAAACTTATTTGCGAGATGACGACGATAAGGAGGAAGTAATGTTATCGAAGGACATCTACAAAGAGCTCAGATTACGCGGATATCAATACTCCGGCTTGTTCCGCGGGATAAAATCAGCGTCCATTGACGGAAAACGTGGTCACATTCAATGGCTGGCAAATTGGGTGACGTTCATGGATTGTATGTTGCAAATGAAAATCCTCAGTATAGACACGAGAAGTCTTTACGTTCCTACGCAAATTGAAAAAGTTGTCATCGATCCGCAGCTTCATATGAAATTGATACGTGAGAGTCCGAAAACCGTAGACAAACGTAAGTTGCGCCAAACGATTTTTTGTAGAAATTTTGAAAAAAAAAAAACGTATTATGATAAAACAAAAAAAAAAAAAAAAAAAAAAAAAAAAAAATTTTCGTAGTTTACAGTGTGTTTCCTGTCCGCGTGTACCATGACGTGAACGCGATGATAGCCGGTGGCATAGAGATTCGCGGTATCACTGCAAACGCCATATTTCGTCGAAAATTAATGACGACTCCCGTCGTCGAAGAATACAAATTCGTCGCTCATCGCGACCATGCCGAGATTTCCTTGCAAAACGTAGTGATTTTATCGACGCATCTCGCTCTCGAGTGTCATCCGATAACGAAAATAGTAATTACGGAATTGGTTGATGACGGTGACGACGTAACGGCGGAAGATTTACTGTCGCCGTTATTTTTAGAAACGTTGGCTAATCTGCCGTTAATTCAACCCAGCATCACCTTCGTATCCAAATGCGAACGTTTCAACAATATCAACAATTTTCCTTCGGCCATCGCGGTGTCGCACTCGAAGACGTTTACGAAAGACGATAATGCGATAATAATCGCGGGATTCGATTTGTTAGCAGAAAACAAGCACGCGACGTTAAAAGAAATATTGCCGGCATTGAAAGACGGTGGATTTTTAATGACACGAGGAAAATCCCTCACGAAGAACGACATCGCGAAGGCCGAGACGCTCGGTCTGCAAGTGATTCTTGAAAAACGCACGTCGAGGGAGCACGTTACGTTCTTGAAGAAGCAAATAAAATCAACGAAAAAAACGGAAGTTATTTACGTGGACAATTACGAGTTCTCGTGGCTGGAAAAACTCCAGTCGATTTTGAACGCGCAGAGCCAGTCGATTAACGTCGCGCAAATCATTCTGGTCGCACAAGCGGATTCGGAAAGCGGTTTGTTAGGTCTGTTGAACTGTTTGAGAAGAGAATCGGGGGGTGAAACGATCAAAGGAGTGTTCATTGAGGACGAAACCGCGCCGAAGTTCTCTCTGCACGATCCGTTGTACGCGGAGCAACTCAAACTCGATCTTCCGATTAATGTTCTTTATGCGGGAAAAATATGGGGATCTTATCGACATCTTCCTTTGGCGCCCCTTGCACTGAAGCTGGTACATAACGCTTTTGCCAATCAACTGGTGTGTATATATATTATATACGTTACTAATATTTGAATATACACAAAAAACATGTTTCCTTTAGTTTTCTTCAATTTCAATGAAAGTGGTTTTTTTTTTTTATTCAGGTTCGAGCCGATCTAAGTTCATTTACCTGGATCGAGGATAAACCTCTGGATTACAAAGATTTAGTTCATGTGTGTTACGCGTCGATTAACTTTAAAGATGTCATGTTGTCCACAGGAAAAATTAATCTGGACTTCATGGCAACGCGCGGAAGACTCGAGGACTGTTTCATTGGATTGGAATACTCTGGTTTCGAGTACAGTACCGGACGCCGAATTATGGGAATTTGTGAAAATAGGTACTTTTCTAAGTTGCTTAAAACAAATGATAATAAATAAATAACTTGAGTAATTAAGATTTTCAATTAAATCAAACCTCGTAGAAAGGTTTCTTTCTAAACAAAAGTTTTTACAATAATTATCAGTTATATTTTACTCCTTAGCACTTAATTAGAAAACGTTGTTATTTTTGTAAACTTGATACTTTTATTATATCTTTGATAAAATCTTTCTATAGATGTTTCACAAATTTGCGCGTAATCGAGAAAAACTCGTATTGGTATATTCCCGATCACTGGACTCTGGAGGACGCGGCGACCATTCCGTGCGCGTATTTCACATTTTACTACGCATTGATACGTACGGGTATAAAGTTGAAAAAAGGAGAAAAGATATTGATCCACTCAGGTTCCGGTTCCGTGGGACAAGCGGCAATTAACGTCGCGCTTCACTATGGATGCGAAGTGTTTACCACTGTCGGAACTCAGGAAAAACGGAAGTTCATAAGAGACACCTTCCCGATCATCCCGGACGATCACATCGGAAATTCGCGCGACACCAGTTTCGAACAGATGATATTTAAACTGACAAAAGGCCGCGGTGTAGACATCGTGTTAAATTCACTGGCCGAGGAGAAACTTCAAGCTTCGATCCGATGTCTCGCGAAAAAAGGACGTTTCCTGGAAATCGGAAAGTTCGATTTTATAGCCAACAACACTCTGGATATATCGATCTTCGCGAAAGGAATTCAATTCTATAGTATTGTGATGGACAACATATTTAAAATTTTGGCAGAAAAGAACGGGAGAATGGCATTTCGAAAATGGCATTCGAAAATGGCTAGCGAAATATTCAGCGGAGTCATCAAGCCGATCAGCAGAAAAATTTTTTCGAAAGACGACATGGAGAACGGGTTTAGATACATGGCGGCTGGCAAGCACATAGGAAAAGTAAGTAGATTGCGGCGCGATTGATTGAAGAAAAGATGTAACCGAAGTTTATGCATTACGATTTCAGGTAATTATTAAAGTCCAGGAAGAAGATCCATTTGTGCCCGACCAACCTATTCTCGCGCTTCCGCGTTACTACTGTCGGGAAAACAGATCGTACATCATTTTAGGCGGTTTGGGCGGTTTCGGACTTGAATTGGCCGACTGGCTCGTGATTCGGAACGCGCGAAATCTCGTATTGGTCTCGCGCGCCGGAATCAAGAACGGGTATCAGCAAATGAAGATCAAACTGTGGAAATCTTACGGAGTAAGAGTGTTCATCCTGACGAATCTCGACGCGTCGAACGTCGATGACTGCGAGCGTATATTGAGAACAGCGGAAGATCTGGCGCCGGTAGACGGTATATTCAATCTCGCTGTGGCGTTAAACGACAAGATATTCCTGAATCACACCGTACAGACGTTCCAAGAGCCGTTCAGAGGAAAAGCTTGGGCGACGAAGCACCTGGATCAACTGTCGAGAAAGCTATGTCATCAACTTCGACACTTCGTTGTCTTTTCCTCGGTCTCTTGCGGCAGAGGAAACCCCGGACAGAGTAACTACGGTATGGCGAATTCCATCATGGAGAGAATCTGCGAGAGAAGAATGCGCGAAGGTCTGCACGGATTGGCGATTCAGTGGGGCGCGGTGGGCGACGTCGGTCTGGTGGCCGACATGCAGGACAACGACAAGGAAATGGTAATCGGCGGCACGTTGCAACAAAAAATATTATCGTGTATCGAGAATCTCGAGAAATTTTTGTTGCAAGAGCAGCCAGTTGTGGCGAGCATGGTCGTGGCCGAAAAGTGCTCGAACGTTCTAGGACCTAACATCGTCGAAACCGTGGCTAATATTCTGAGTGAGTTTATGTTACTATTAAAGAAATTGAACTTGTATTCGAGTAATCTTTATTATAAATAATTTATTTGTCTATGTATAAAGAGAATGTGTGAATAAAAATAGAGATATATCGATGTAGGTGTAAAGGATTTGAAGACTGTGGCTCGTCACACACCGTTGTCCGAGCTCGGAATGGACTCGATGATGGCAGTAGAAATCAAACAAACACTTGAGCGCGAGTACGACGTTTTTCTTTCCGCGCAGGATGTTCGCAATCTGACTTTTGCCAAACTCTCCGATATATTTGACGTAAAAGAACCAGCCAAAATGATCGACAAGGACGATTTGATGGGTTTAAAAGCGCTCGTCCGCATGATAGGCGAGACCTCTCTGTGGCCCGATATCTGCATAGACTTTTCAACGAAGGAGAGTAAGACGCAGAAAGGTCCCATATTTTTGTTACCGGGCATAGAAGGTGTCGCAAGCGTGTTCGACCCATTGGTGTCGAAAATCGAAGGTTCAGCAACAACCTTGCAATACAACGACTTTAACATAGGCTCGACGTATCATACAATAAGTGATATTGCCGACCGTCTTTTTAAAGTACGAATTGATTACTATTACACTTGCTTGCTGAGCAAAATTATTGGGAAAACTTAATTATTTAATTAATTAATCTATTTTTTTGCGTGAAAAAGTTGAAAATAACATCTAAATATCTTAAAATAATTGTATATATGTATATATGTAAATTTTTATTTTTATGTTTTTTTTTCAGGAACTTTCGAGCAAAAATAAATTGACACAAAATTTCGTACTTGTGGGTTATTCGTACGGATCGTGTGTCGCGCTTGAACTAGCGCACAGGTTTGAGAATGCAAATTTGAAAGGCCGAATAGTACTAATTGACGGTGCACCCAAACAGATGAAAATATTGGCGAGTCAACATTTTCCACTGTCAACGACAGACGAATTTCAGAATAATGTTCTACTGGGCATAATGGATACTTATTTACAGCCAGCAATTAGTGGCAAGGTGAGACCATATGTTGTGGTAGGAAGTTTCACATGTGTGTTTCATATTGTTGAGATGCACGCACACTTCTGGATAAAAATTATTCGATTGACTTGATCCTCGTAGCTTGTATTGGAATTGAACAAATGCAAGAACTGGGACGAAAAACTCACCGCCTTCGTAACGTCACTTCCTGAGAAAAAAGAAAAAAAATCGTATTCGATTGAATATCAAACGGCCTTGTGTTCAACGATCTACAATCGTATGCTTGCTCTTCACACATACGATTTGACTCAAATATCGACAATAAAGTCGCCTGTAATACTTTTAAAGCCTACGAGATCGTCTGTGATACTTGACGAGGAAGATTATGGCTTACAAAAGGTATATTTACACGCGACCGTTTTTATATGTGAAGAATATCTATTATGACTTATATTTATTCGTTGAAATCGGTTTACAGATCATTCAAGGAGACATAGACATACATTACATAGAAGGAAATCACTTTACAATATTGGACAGTGACAACGTAATAGCGGCGATTAACGGGGAACACATTGAAAATATCAAAAGACACTTGCGGACAACTATAATAAATGATAATGAAATATTATCTGTTCAAGATGATCGAACTAGATCTTAAAAGCGATTTTTTTTCAATAAAATGCAAAGACGTGACATTTAGTATATAATATATATTATATACCAAATGACACATTTTTGCATTTTATCTAAAAAAAGTCGCTTTTAAGCGATTATTTTTTTTATACCTATGGGTTCGATTATATGTTTATTTTTATTGGTATATGTTTTGATTATATGGGAGTTTATACACTGTATTTTTTTAAATATATAATAATACATCGTACAATAGAAAGTTTAATATACATGTTTATATGTTTGTGTTAGTTAAGATAAGCATGCTTAATACCATTTCTAAACTTTTCTTTTTATCTGCTGATGTTACACGCACATGCAGACCCTACGTTCGTTATACGTGGGACATCAATAGATGAAAAGAGAACCGACGACGAGAATCGCATTAAAACCTATATAAGCTCACACGACGTCGAAATCAATAACACAGTTATATATAACAGTTTGAACTGGCGAATAAAGGATACGGAAGAGAGATACTTGAAATAATAAGTAATTGTCATCAATGCAATGTTTTTTTTTTTTTTTTTTTTTTTTTTTTTGTAGAAATGTTATTCCCGCATTGTTACACCAGTTTCGTTTTTTTGTTCAACCTGTGCGCAGACTCTCTACCTTACTCCCACGACGCTCTGTTGTATATATCCGTGTAGAACCCGTAGTGATTCAGTAAAGCAGAGCGCGTTTCACGCGATGGTACTATGCAGTATACTACGCGTAGCGTTGTCCGCTTCTTTCGGCACTGTTTTGCAAATTGCGATCTTTTTATTGCAGAATTCCAACATCTCGAGAGTGCTCGCTTCCATGCCTCCAGGAGCCGGTTAGTGACTCAGTGCAAATGTTTAAATATCTTAGATAGACACGCGCAGATCATAATTCAATATAGAAAATACATCTTCTTTCGGTGATATGCTTTTTAAATTTTAGATATAAAACAAAAAGCGATTCAAAAAAGTGATGAACATAATTCTTTCTTTTAATTGTGTATTTACTATGTCTATTTGCAAAACTAATGTTTGACCCAACGACCCTTAGTTCGAGATCTTCTCACTTTCAGTTCATTTTGTTTTTAATTGAAGTTATAATCAACAAGCTCCTTCGACGCTAACATTAATTTATCTCAAACTATCAAACTCTCTTCTTTGTTATATTATAGAAAATATCACAAAAATCTTATCTTTTATTATCAAAGTTGTTTCTTTATCAAAAGCAATCTGTTTTCTAATCGTTTTATTTCGCACTTGTGCAAAATTATATTACGCGAGGAAAAAAACTCTTTTACGCGTATATATCGCGTTTTTATTGATTCAGCATTTTGATATTTAGTCGCGAAACATTTTTTTACGCACGAAGCGAATCAAGTCTCAACGCGGCAGGTCGCGCATATATGTACGTACATAGCTCCACGTGCTCGATCGATTCTCTTTCACACATCGGGATACACGTGCACGTGAAAAATTTACGAACAGCGGTGCTGCCGTGATCGCGTTCCGTGATCTCATTTCCGCAAAAGATGCGTTCTTCCGTGACCTTATATTGTCGTCTGTGTTAGCGTCAAAGTTGAAATTGAGAAGATACTGCGAACCGTATAGGCGCCAGTCGTACGACATAGCTTAAGTAATTCAGCGCTCTCATGCAGGTGTGCGCCAGGTAATCGATATTATTATTGGCATGTTATAGTATAACGTGCAAACACGTTGCTGCTAGTTGCGATTAAGACGGGACGCACGTACGAATGAAATTACATTTATAATCGAAAGTTTTATTAATATTATCAATTTTTTTTTTATTAAAAGCGAGAAAAGTTTCCTTTGAAAAACTGTCTCGCGAACACAACAAGCGATTTGTATTGCGATAACATCGTGTGAAGTGTCGTAAGCGCAAGTTGTTCGTAAATTTACGAGAACGTCAACGAGAATGTGACGGAATGTGCAACGTTGGTGCACGGGGGATTTAACAGCAATTGCACATCAACTCATTCTCACCATAGGAACTCGGTTTTCTATCGATTTAACACTACCATCGCGTACTAAAAATATCTTAGATATATGCTGCGTGACTATGAACTGTACGTAGGTACAGTGAATATGCTGAATGAGACGGGGAAAAAATTATCCTTTGCCTTTATATATAAAGAAAGAAAGAGAGAGAGAGAGAGAGAGAAAAAGATAACATAAGCTAACACAAATTTCGTCAATGATTAATGCTACTCCGTGATAAGGTATCGCAAAATGTGCAATTACTGAAGTTAATCTGTGTGAGGGCAAAGAGATCGATTCACTTTCTCGCGGAAATTTAAAAAACAAAAAAACCTGCAAATCACGCACGAAACAACGTGAAAAAAAACGCGTTGAGAAGAATAGATCGCGAACGTGTTTCACGTGTTAGTGTCATAATCGATCGACAGTTCGAGAGATGCGGCTATAATTGCGGATTTATCTAATCAAATGCTGCTGTGTGTGCAGTCAGCTTTGCTTTCTCTCTCTCTCTCTCTCTCTCTCTCTCTCTCTCTCTCTCTCTCTCTCTGAAACTGTTTTGTTTCGAACGTAACGTTGTTTTAACTTTTGCACATTTTGCGATACCTCATCACGGAGCAATTAACGTTAAAAGCTCGAGAGGGCAATACTCTCTAATTATCAAACTGCTTGGAATGACATAACAAACAGCAGCGATTATATTCTCTCGTTTAAAATAGTCTTGCTCACGCATGAATGAATTCCGCAACTTTTACGAGCCGCTGTCACGTGATCGCGTGATAAGAAATTTTTTTCTGTTTGTCCCCTGTCTTTATTCTCACATTTATTACGATCGGTTCGTCCTCAGCGATATCGTGACTTCGCCAATAACTCGCATGACGGTCGGTCGTTGGCCCCATCGATGAGATATCCGAAAGAAAAGTCGGCGCGCTACTACTCTTGTCTCTCCTCTTTTTCCTTCGCAAAAGCGTGCGATATATAACTTTTTTTATCAACGAAGTGCTGATCG
>QVOB01021865.1:0-13078 GCA_014839585.1 Pseudomyrmex concolor
TCGCGGAGCATGGTCAAAGACCGAAATAAGGTTTTTAGCATATTTTTCAATGTACGCTATTGTTGCAGTGACATATTATAGATTAGGTTAGGTTTTTATGGGGAGGGGATGCAGGGAGAGAGGCTTCGCCTCTCTCCCGCCCACACGTATGATAATATTGATAGTATGTGATACAGAGGAAATATTGTATACGTCTAAAATGTCCATTCGGACTTTGACCGTTGTTCCGCGCATTGACCGGTCAATCATTTTGACGCTAACATATATACGTAAGATGCGTTTGCTCTGAGCGCTTATGCGCAAATCTTGTATGAGCAGAGTAGCGTATCTCGCAGTCGACACCTTAATGCCAGCGTAGAATGTATGCGCATGCGCGAAAATAGAACCAATAACGTAACAGATCATCTGTTTCACTTTCTCTTATGTATTAGCACTACTCTCTTCTTGTCTAATCTTTTTTTTGATATACTACATACATATTTTAATAAATAAAACATTTTAAACACTAGACCACAAAAAAAAAGAAATATTTTCAAATTTCTCGAAATTAAACAAATTTTTAATCGCTGTAACTTGGCGATAAATCATCGTAATAAAAAAAAATGCTTTCTCTATGATGATTTGCCAAGTTACAGCAACTTAAAAATGTCCTTTTTTACGTACTAGAACAAAAGTTACCTTAATCATACACATAATATACAATTCCTTGTATTTTGTATAGTTTTGTATTTTATTGCCAATTAATATGTATAATATACAATACTAAAAGTGACAGTCAAGTCACGTCTTTTACTTTGACGAGGTAGAATTATGCAGGGATTTCGTGAGATACAACCAGCTGTATGTCAATTTGTAGTTTGAACGAAATAATTTATTCTCTAAAACTCCTCAGAACATTATCATGCTATTAATAGCAAAGTATTAAGTAATACTTAATATGAAATCGATACATATTTATCAGTTTTACAAAAAATTAATTAACACTGAAATATAATATACAAATATTTTAAATAAAAAAGAAGCAAATGTCTTGGTTTTTTTTTTCATTAAAAACTGAAAACCTTTGCAAAATGAAAGATTTGTTATTTACAATTAGTTTTTTTTGAGCCAAATTAATCTTAGAACATGTATGAGATGTAAACCATAAAACTGTAATTTTTGGGAGTAATTTGTGTCAGTCGTATGTCATTAGCCATATCGTTAAATCGACGTTTCTAAGTTGTTGAGCGTATACTAAAATGAATTAGATGAGGCTTTGCACAAGAGTATAATTTCTTGAAACAGACCGATAACAAGTATTAAAGTTAAATATTTATTACAAGTCGATCGCGGTTTTACAGTGACTTCTGGACTAAAGTAATACCTTGAAAACGACTTATATACCTGTAAAATAATTGACATTCACATATTTTCGACAACGGTAGAATGCGCGTAATTCAGAGAATCATGTCGAAAAGCAACTGGCGACACAACTATAAAAGTTTACAATAAACTGTTGTCAGAGAAATCCTGCAATATCTAAAAAAAAATACGCATTCTCTTTAGAAAATGTTTATTTCTTCAATCTCATGTTTATGTTTACAAACAAAATAAATAAAAAACATATTTTTATAAGGAATAACCAAATACAATTACCTATCTCATATATCTGGTGATTGACATTTACACACTTTGGCACATAAGTTCTGCCTTTTTTATTGTTACAGTTATATGTATGTATATAACTATCTATCAAGATATATGGATATATGGACATATGTGTCAAGTATAAGTTCATCTATTAAAAAAGTTTTTAAATTATAAGATGAAAAGTAAATAATAGATGTCATAGCACATGTCATTTTATACGTCAGTCTTCGATCTGAAGGCTGAATACAGATCTATTGTTTATGCGCATATAAAATGTGTGCCTTGAACAATATTAATCAATTTTTATTAACCTTTGTTACAGCATCTTTTCTCTTTTTATTGATCAAGTTTACAATGATCAAATCTGTTGGAAAAGCTTTTTTGGAGAAAAAATATCAATTATAATTTGTAATGAAGTTTCAATTACAGTTCCTTTACATAGACTTGAAAGTACAAATAGAGTCATATAGAATTTAGACATTTCCTTTTATCATGAATACCTTCTTGTTATGATTCTTATATATAGTCTTCGATCGATTCTGAAACAAGACTATAAATTTCATATTAGTTTCATGCATTAAATGCCTGATATGTTTCTGTGTGTGTTGCGTTTTAACGTATATATGTACAGCAATAATACATTGAAGAAGTATATTGCTGCAGCTGTCGCCACTCTAAGAAATCCCACGAAAACACGAGAAAGAGAGAGTGTAGGTATGTGTAAGCGAGAGAGAGATTATAAAATTAAAATAATATATTATATAGGACATTTTTCGACATTCTCACAATCAAATAAATTGTATTGAGAAAGAAATAAATTGATTTATATATATTCAATTTTCTAATTTTTTCAACAAAACATGGAAAGAACGCAAAACTGAATATATTAACAAAAACATTTTTCGTTCGGTTGATTTACATTTTATTAAATTTTATTAAAATTTTATGAATCGTTTTATATTATATACTTACTCTTTTATCCATTATCTCTCACAAAATAGACAGTCGCGACAAAAGCCGGGATATAGAAGTAATAGTGCATTATTTGAGGGTACATTATCCGCTGTTCATATTATCACTTCATATATATTCGCTCATCAAGCATCGTTCGAGAACAATCGTAACGCTGCGTAACGCGGTAGAAACTTGACATTGAACCCTCTACGTGTATTACACCCTTACATGACTCCCTTTACACACACACACACACACATACATACTGTCATGCGCATACTGTCATTATATTCGCTTATATGCAAAGTATGTAAATGCACAAGCGTGTGTTATGAATGGGCGCTTGCGCGGTATCTATGGCAACAAATAATTCTTACCACGACCTCTATTTGTTTCTGACGAATCATTAAGCATTGTCAGTGCGGATTGTAAGAAAGCTCGGCGTAAAAGCTCTGTTGTCAAAGCGTCGTGACTCATAATCGTTTGTGTCGTCGTGCGACTTTCTTCTTCTGCTCTCGACAAGTTATTGCAAAGTTGAATTGTTTCACATCCCTCGGGATTTCTTCATGATTTCTTTCTATCGCGGGCTGCTCTTCGGATCGACCCTCTCTCTTCTTTGCGTCCCTCTCTGTTGCAACGCAATCCATTGATCACGAATTACGATCGTAAGCCGCGTTTACGAAAGATCAACTTTGTTAATCTTTCCGCGTGTCATTTATTTCGCATTATTGCATTTGTGAAATTTTCCGATAGAATCGCACACACATCTTCAAGGTAATTCAAGCAAAAGTGATAATTTCATCAATTTATTTTATTGTGTTAAGTCGTTCTCTTCTTAAAGTCTCTAATATGACCTTGAAATCTTTGCATTGAAATCTCTGTATTTTTTCTGTAAAAACTTTTCAATTATTAACTCACAAATCTATTACAAGCAAAAATCTTTCTTGTGTGTATGTGTATATTTTATTATTTATTTATTCTAATAAAAATTGTTGACAACTTACTAAAATAGGCTTTATAGAAGTAATTGTCAAAAGTTTATGCATATATGTATAATTTTAAATAGTATTTGGTAAAATATTCTAGCTAAAGTATATAAACTGCTACTTTTTTACAAGCAAGAATTAGAAAAATTTTATATATCTAGGTGTATAGTAATTCTATTCACACAAGTTGTGCACACTCACTAGTTTGTAAAACTCAATATAACATTAATGTATATAATTGTAATTAATGCAGTTACTTTATACATGTTTTTTCACTCAATATGTTGGTAATGAGATATTTATATTTAAAAACATTTTTTGTTTTTTAAAAGAAAAAGAGAATATAGCTGAGAATATGATAGCTTCTCTAAGAGAATATGATAACTTCTCATTATAAACATAACTTTTATTATAAGTTTTTTCTTTCTTTTTTTAAATTCTTGGTGTTATTGCTGAACATACACAGAAATTAGATTTTTTAAGTCAAACAATAGCAAACACTTTTCTGAAGCCATACATATTAAAAAAAAAAACGGATTAAATTTTTTTCAGGATACTCAATTTGTTCTTTTATTCAAGCATCGCGCATAATAAGAAGCTGGTTTTGAATTTAAATTGCAATAGTTATCTATATGGACTTATTAGATAAATTTTTTGAAAGTTTTAATAACATCAATGTGGACAGTGATTTTACTTAGTTTTGTCCTCAAGTGCTTGTTAAAGAAGTTACGTCGAATAGATTCGAGGCAAATCAACACGTGGCAAGTGCACTCATCCCCCTCTTTAAGACGCCGCTTTGTAAAAGGGAAAATTAAATTCCACGGATAAAATATTCAGAATTGAATTTGAAGAAAGCAGTGAATTGAAGTCATCTTTAATAGTTGATTACAAAATAATTGATTATTAAAACATCAAGTAACTACAACAAGGATTATTCTTTTGAAATGAGTGTCATAAGACACTACAGTGTGTGTGATTAATCAGGACTTTACTTGTTAAAGCAAGGAATTTACTTGCTAGAAGCATGTGAGTAAATGGCCGTGGAAGGATTGTATTATCCTTGGAACTACTTACTATGGGCATCTGCCTGGATACTGGTTAGTAATATAATAACTGCTTAATAATGTAATAACTGCTCTCTCTCTCTCTCTCTCTCTCACACACACACACACACACACACACACACACACACACACACACACACACACACACACACACACATTCTTAATTACTTGTGCAAAAAAAGATAAAATATAAGAACATTGTTATTAAAATAGATAAATAGTCTGCTAATATTTCATTTTATATATTTTTTCTTTAACTGAATTAAAAGCAAAGAATGATGAAAAGACAATGGAGTAGTTTATCAAGGATACTACAACAGCATATATTGCATATATCTGTATATATAGTTCGATGTTTGTCATTGTTAACTTTTTTACATACACAAAATCACTTACTTTTCTCTAGATAATTATTGAATATTCTCATATCTATACAAAAATGCTCGACATGCGTATCATCTATGATGAAAATATTTACGATTAACACAATACATTTATTGCGATCGATAGTGCAGAAGTAGCATTATTATATGAAGTGAGGTCTTTCCTCGCGCTATCGTAGTGAATTCATCGCGAAATATGCTATTCAGTTTATAAGCTATCTTAATCATTACATCTATGTGAAAACAATGTTAATAATCACAATTATTTTGCATAATAAGACAACTCTGATATTATGATCGCTTATTTAAACTCAAATCTCTTAATAAGTAGTATCTCTCAGTAATATTTTCACAGATTTTGTGATCTACTTGTACTTTAAATAATAAATATGATTTTTAGATCAACAAAATGGATCGCAGATGTTCGAGGAAAGCAATATCCGAGCTACAGGAAGATGGCGAGGAGAAGCGGGTCTTTTGGCAACTCCACCAGATGGACAATTTCCGAAGCAAAACGTTGGTGCAGTTAAATTTGAAATACCAAAAGTTCCAGTTATATTCGTACTTGGTTAGTGTATACTAAAACATGGATATTTTATTAAGTTTTTTTTTATATTTTTTATTGTATGCACTGTTTAGATTCTAAGATCACGTTTTTGTAGATTTTTTTTTAAGTGTCTCTAAACATCGATAAGAATGTGAATTTTAAAAACAAATATTATATACTTAATTAATAAGATTTTTTTTTGACATTCGTTCTACAATTGTTTTGCAGGTGGTCCCGGTAGTGGTAAGGTGACATATTGTGACAATTTAATAAAAGAAAAAAAAGGAATAACACATATCAATATGATGGATCTTCTTCAACAATATGCACTAGGAAACGGTTACTATTTGCTTTATATAACTTAATATAACATTTCTTAAAATAAAATCATTTAAATTATGTCTCAATTATTATTTTATGTCAATAAAATACGCATATATATAATTAAAATATATATAAACTACAATATTGTGTATATGTTTGACATATCTTTGTTATAGGTATGCAAGATTTTGGACAACTTAGTAGTAAGACAGTCACGGAAGTGTTGATGCTCGAAATTAAAATGTCGCCAGGAGCGAAAGTCTTTCTCGTAAGCGGATATCCACGAAATATGCGCGATGTAGTGGAATATGCTGAAAAAGTAAGTATTTTTTGTTTGCTTTAGAGTTTTTTTGCAGAAAAAAAGACAAAGCTCAAGCACACATCGTACATGCCCAAAAGCGTAGCCTTCTACCTGTTAATTGAGTAACAAAATGTTGCACTGATATCGTTTGCAGATAAAAATTGTTAATGGCGTTATTCTCGTTTCGTGGAGGCAAGAAATATTGGAGAGACAAATTGATTTTGGTGCGCAACTCGGACATGTTATTATCGGATTAGCTAGGATGGAATTACATAATTTCTACAGGAATGTCATGCCAGTTGCGGAATATTTTGATCAAAGTGGGATGTTGCTTGAGGTGAAAAAAAGTTTTGTTTATTGATGCGTGCAATTTTAAAGTTTTCTTTGTTCTTTTACTGTTTGTCGATGTAAGAAATATAAATAAAAATAAAAATTATTTGCACAGGTAAACGGGGAGCGTAATCCGAGTGAAGTTTATATTAGTTTTCGGGATGCTGTTCTTAAAATTCTTGGTATGTCTAACGGCGAGAATCAAGACCAAAATATATCTCAATCTCTAGAAGCAGAAGTAAGTTGAAACTTGGCAATTTGTGTTGATAACGTGCATCACTATCTGTGTGCATTGTGTTTTAGGTCGAAGTAGAAAGGAGAAAAGAATCTGTTTCTGGTTCACCGAAACAACAAGTACCTGAAACATTGCCTCCTCCACTAACGATAAACGTACTCTCGAAAACTGCTGATAAACCGAGGAAAGGATTGCCATCATTTATCTGGGTCATAGGTACAAGACTATATCTCATAGATTTATATTATTCATATAAAAATATAAAAGTATAAAAGTACTCATATAAAAGTTAAAAAATTTTTATTGCAAATAGTTAAGTAATTGAAGAAAAAGTTGCCTAACCGCACATCTAGCTGTTTCTTCCACTTCTTTTTTATATCGTTAATCAATGTTACATACAATCAATTGCGTAATCAACTTACATATGTGTAATATTAGGTGGACCCGGAAGTAACAAGGCGGCTCTTTGCACTCAAGCCGTTCGTAATATGCCCGGTTGGCTACATGTGAGTATTGGAGGATTGTTGAGAACAATGGCATCGTCGAATGTTGTCGTGAACGATGCTATCGTCTCGGGTGAAATGGTTCCTCACGACATTGTGATGCAACTCGTGCAACAACAAATTCTTCTTAATCGAGACTCGGACGGTATTGTCATAGATGGATATCCAAGAGACTTGAATCAAGTGCAAGAATTTGAGACTAAAGTAAGACTTGTATATTTCATTGCATTAAATTATCATTATGTTGTGAAAGATTCGACCAATCATATATCCGATTATCAATATACAGTTTGGACAAGAACCACCACTAGTATTACTCGACTGTTCCAAGTTGCAACTCGGGAGAGGAAGATTAGACGACAGTGTCTCGGCATTTAGAAAGAGATTGGAACTCTTTCGCGAAGTGACTCTTCCCATGTTAAAAACACTGGATAGTGACAATCGATTAACAATAGTACGTAATTCGCAAACATTATGTCTCTTTTTTTGTTTAAGTAAAATGCTTGTTTGTATTGTAGATGTATATATAATAAATATGTATCTGTGTATCAATTGTTTGTTTTATTTTGAGAACAGGTGGATGGTGATACAGATGTGCCAAGCGTACAGCAAGATTTTGCCGCGGCTTTATATCAACTAATGCGTAGAGCACGTCGCAAAGAAGAGGAAAATTTACATGACCCGGGTTTTTTAGAAATAAAAGACAAACCAAATGGAGTACACGCGACGAATAATCATCAAAATGGACATGCTATACCTAACGGCGTTGCCAAACAAATTGTCAGCGATGTATCCAATCATACAGGAAAGATGATCAACACAACAAAAAATGTAAACGGAAATGCTGCTCAAGGTAATTTTGAGTGTTTTTTTATATACATTTGTAAAAGCTCAAAATTAATATACTCATTAATAACGAGTATTCATCTAGTAATGATGATGATAATTATAATTGTGCACAATATGTTGATTAGAAACAAATTGGTAATAAACGATATCTATTTATTTCGCCAGGCACTATTTCGAACGGTGTATTGAACAATACAAAGCATATTCAACAAAACGGTCATATTTATCAAAATGGCATCGCAAATGGAGCGGCGCATATGCTGCAGAATGGCATAGCACATTTAGCTAACGGCATTAAATCCGGCAACAACAAAGTCGCACCAACAATGCACAATTTGCCAAAGGATCCCATCAGAAAAATGTACAACGAAGTCGAAGGTTATCAGCAGAATCTTTATATGTAACATCTGCTGATATCTTTTTTTAAATAATACACAACACTTTTTTACTTGTTGACATCGTGTGTGATAAGACTTTGATCTATAGCTGCTGGAATTTTCGAGTGTCGACAATTTTGATAGCTATAAAAAAAGCTTTCAGAAGAGTTTACTGAAATCTTTTAAAATACATAAAAGACACATATATTGTGTAACAACACTAAAAAAACATAGGATTTATATCTTTTGCTATAAAAAGAAGTCAGAAGTCATCAATTACGAAGTTAGAATTAAACGTATGATAGATAACATATATTTTTCACAGATTAATTTAAAAATAATATAAGTATCACAACTCGTCTGCTATTAAAAATTCTCGTTCTGTCGATGCAGTTGTATCCGAAATGTATACCTCTTCCGAATTTATTATTTTATTTGCAACTTATTACGGGATCATATAATACGCGTAATGTTATACAATTACTATTAATGTCGTTAATACCGTCCATAATGAACATAATATGCATGAGTGCGCGCTGGAAAAAGATGTACCTGATGAAAGTATCGAGATATCAAACTAACTCAATTTATTTTATAATTCGATCCGCGGGCGGATTCATACACTTTGTTAGTGATTATATAGAAAACAGTTTAAAACTATTTAAAATATTTTCAGCATTGTGTGCTACACTGAATTGTACTGTACATACTTCATATATCGGATAAAAGGAATAGACTGCTTTAGTTGTAGGGTACAACGATTACGTTTTTGCAATATTAAGTTATTATTTTCTATTTTATTTCAAAATACCATACCCTATAATTAAAACATTAATTTATCAGTATATTTATTTTTATTCTAAGTTGTAGGATATTTATAAATTTAATATATAAGGAAGAAACTTGGTTTTTATATTTTATATAAATGTGTAAAACAAAATATGTATATAATTGGTATAAAATTTACTTGTTCAGTTAAAATTAGACTTATTAAGTTATATCCTAGAGTAGAAATATTAAATTTTATAATATTTATTATCACCAGATATTCGAATAAACAAACATGCGATAAATATATATATATATAATACATATATATATATATATAATTCTCTAATTATACATATATAATTATATATTTTGCTAATATGAAAATTATATGAATGGATTGTAATTCTTGTGTTATATAAAAATAATTATAAAATCATTTTTAATCATATGTGTTTCTGTATATCTATTTTACATTGTTATTATGTATTCACATACAGTGATTAAAATAAAAAAATAATTCTGTGTTATGTTCGGTGTGTTACATGTATCTATATGAAATAGAGAATGCAATAAAAATATAGACACATTAAATAAAAATCACATTATTTTTTACAGAATTATCTGTTTATTCATCTCTACTTTTTTAAAAGCAGGACAAATTTATTTTAAACCAAAGAACAAACTTTTCTTACGAAGTATATAATGTCGGATAAAGGAAAAGAAGAAAGTTAGAAAGAGGAAAGAAAAAAGGATCTTTTTGTATGGCAACATCCTAAAGGCACGTGGATTAGAAGAACTTATATTGCAATTATATGTATATACCTAAACATCAAAGAAATATGTTAGAAATACTTTTCCAATGATCGTGATCAGTGTGGGCGTAAGGAAAGAAAAAAGATCTTATTTGTACACAATACAATATTTTCATCTTTTACTTGCAATTCTCACAAAGAACATTATTTTCAATATTACATGAGATTATATTTACCCAAAGAAGATAACTATTTTCAGGACTGTGTATACATATAAGTGTGATACAACAAATTATCTGTGCTAGTCACATGTACATTTCTAAATTCGATTTCCCCATTGTAACATATTTTCATTAATTGCAAACGCTAAATTCAATTAGTCTAATATCTTGGATATTCTTAAGAACTTGGGTCAAAAATACTCAGCAAATGTATAATCACATAAAATGTGTCTGCTTTGATCAATCAATGACAGAATATTTAAAAATATATATTATTGTTTTTTAACAAAAATTGTGATCTGTTAAAAAAAGTCGTTATATTTTAACAGTAAATTTCTCTTTTAAACTCTCTCTTTGCATTAATCAAATACTGAAAACTAACATTTCATCAATAACGATTTAATTAAAATAAATCAAAAATAAAATTTTATTCATTTTTTAAAATTTTATTTCATTTTTTAAAATTATTAACGGTGATTCTCCAAGAAAGAAAGTGTGTTTGACTTAAAAACTATAAAAATTCACAATGACAATTCATTCTAAGATTACAAGATATTATCTTCAGCTTGACGTTAAGAGAATTTGTTATTACATCGACTTAATAAGCAAGACTACTTTATGTGTGTGTGTATGATGATATTATGTTTATAATCACAAAAAAATTTATTTAATTACATGAGCAAATACTTCTCTATAAATTATGAAACAAATCACACATCTATATATACGAAGTTTATAATATAAAAAAATTACATAATTATATCTTTATATAATCGGTTTATGATCTATTTAATAATCGTGACACAGGAACATTTCACGAAAATTAAGCAAAAGACAAGATAATATAAATATCTATAGAGCTTTTTTCTTAAATAATTTAAATATATGTATATATGTATATATACCATATATATAGGAATGTATATATAGGAAGAAACCGATGTTTAGAGATCTAAGTTTAATACGTAAAAGAACCGCAAAAGTAACGATGTTATAAACAAAAGTAAAATATATTATAAACAAAATGTTAGATAGGGAGAATAATGATTACAAAACATATTTTGGCACATCTAACATCAGTAAATAGGGAAAACAATATGTAAGAGTCATAGTATAAATATATTATATTCATACCATGACGTATATGAATGCAAAGAATATATCAAACTGACATATTCACAAGGCTAAACCTTACTCATACAATTTCTAACAAATAATTTAGAACGCTGTATATATTTAATCAAATTTCAAAAAACAAACATATGTACGAATTACACGTTATGCATTTAGAAGTATATGTGCATATATACAAGATGTAACACTATTTACTGCGTTCGATATTGCAAAGTAGAGGCATAAAAGTCCTCTTTTTTTTATCTCGGAAACATGTATTCGACTAATGCGATTGGTCGATTATTTGCGTTCGGTTTTACACTTCAGATATCTCTAATTTCCAATTTCGAACGCAGATATTATGTGAATATTTCTCTTTAATGTAAAGATTCTTTTTCTCTTTAGTCTATTTGTATATATGCAATCCTTTTAGCTGTGGACTACGGTGTAGTAATGTCATTCGGAAAGAAAGTAAAATTTCTTTCTCTAAACACGTTGCTGCCATAGATAGGGAAAGCTTTCTACTTTTCTTTCAGAAAACAATGCATTAATGCACCGGCGTAAGAAACTTGTTTCATATATGTATAAGAATGTGCCAATATATATCGCATTATATTAAATCTCTCTGCCATAAAAGCACAATAAAATAAAGTGATTACTATGTGAACGCGAATTTTTTTAAACACATACAAAATATGCTCATCACTTTCATTTTTTCATGAGCGCAAAAAGTTGATTCGAAGTATATACATACATTAAAAGTATGCAAGTTTTTTTTACATCTTATTGCACAGAAACCAGAACTTACACCATTTGAAAATTTATAGTAACAATTTATGAACTAGGCAGTTCAAAAATAGCACTATTGTATAAAATATATGTAAGTTTTACACATATACACAGAGAGAGAGTTTATTTGGCAGAGAGAAAAGCTTATCTATATAAATGTACAGATATAATACACACAAAAAAATTATACAAAACTTATACATATATATGTATGTATATATATATATATAACTTTGCTATTTTCTCTGTGATAATTAAAAAATGATCTATAATTTAAATGTAAAATTATCATGGAAGTATCATTTATTCTATTTTTTAGATATGTTTTTATTTATTTAATTTGTAACAAAACATTCAAAAAACTGAGAAGCTCTGTGACATCATATTAAAACAATTTTTCATCATTTTATAATGTTCAATTCTGTTACTTATTACTGTCTGTTCTGTGACGTCTACTCAAATAGGTCTACAAATAAGTAGATCCATTATCATTTTTTCTACGTGATAACAGTCTTTAACTTTGGCATTATCTTAAATGAAGCAACAGACTTTTATATTTTCATAATATATCCATTCCATCTCTAATGTAATACACAAAATATAATAAAATTAATAACGAATTAAAAAGATTAATTACGAGCCAACGCACGTAATCAAGAACTTTTTTATCGCATTATTGACATTTGTCCAAGTTTTATTAACGGTTAATTTTTGTTATGTTTAAAACTTTGTACAATTTTTATTAATGTCGATATGCAAATCTAAAGTGAAGAAAGTATAAAATTCAATTACTATATATATTTCAAAAAAAAAAAAAAAACAAACAAACAAACAAAAAACATTACTATGTTCCACCACACCGTATGAAGATTGGAATTTTTTTTTTACAATATACATCCTAGCTAAAATCAAATGAAACATGCTTGGATCCAACTACAATTATTTAAATG